>JAVXUL010000016.1:11781661-11818667 GCA_035590515.1 Trichilia minutiflora | reverse complement strand
CTGCCTACATGTATTATCATATAATCTTATTAGGCGGCAACTAGTGTGCCTACTGTGTGATATAGTTGCCCAATCAACACCACGTATGTAGGGAATGCTTTGATAATTTATTTAACAATTAAATAATTATCCGGACAATTTACATACATTCAGTATTATTTGCATGAAAGAAAATAAAGGAAGCAGCTAATGTATGTAAATAAAGAACCATTTCTTTTATTAATAAACATAAGGTTTATACAAAATCAAAAGCCCTGAAACCGACAACACGAATGGTTTCTAGGGCATACACACTAACAATTATCACCTTTAATGTAGTAACCAAACATTATCACATAAGACCTAAAACAATAATAATAACACATAAGGCCTAATTCAATAACAATAACCAGCTAAGCCAATTTCAATAACTATATTAATATCATCATTAAAGTCAAAACAATCGTTCGTTGATTATATCAATAAAAAATCCAATATCAACACATCTATATCCATATCATCATCCATATATATATATATAGTAAACCATATATCACAATACACAATAATCTTTCTAAAATCAATCATCAAATCCACTTGGCCTAGTTATGGTTGTAACCATTCATTCTCTCGTATTGGATATAAACAACAACAATTTGTTAAAACATCAATCATTATTCCAAACCCAATTACACTATATGTTTGCATCAATACATCATCCAAACTGAATAACCACATTCATCAACTATCATTCCACATCTAGGAAATCTCATAAATATACATCAGTACACAAACTAATACTAGCCGACATGCTTATCACTATCATTCATACAATCACAACATATATCACATCATTAAGATCATTTTATAAAGATTTAAACTAAAGCCACATATATCATCATCCAATTCCAATTCCAACTTCACACACTCACTATATAAACATATTCATCATCATAACATTCTAACAATCAATATATATATATATATATATATATGTATGTATGTATATATCAATGTGATCTTACATATAAATTCATCATTTATACAACCATACTCAATTCTTTTATGCAATAAGAATTACAACATATTATAATTTCCAATCTAATTCCCTTCTTAACCTTTATACTCTCAATTATCAAATAATCTACGTTACAAAATCAATAATTAAAATTATTCAGCCTCGTGGACCTCATGAACTCGTATCATAACTTAATATGAATAAAATCATAACCGATCTCCAGCCTCAAATATCTGTATATACAAAATATGCATTAATCACAAAACAACCAATATACATATTTACCACAAATAAATAGGAACTTCTCAAGATCTTAATCTCAATCAAATTACAAGCTTCTTCTAACATAATCTAAATCATTGAAAAATATTTCTATCATCCTAAAGTATAAATCAAATAAGTTTTGATACTTGATTCTATAGGAAAGCAAAAAGAAGTAAAAACAATTCCACTCACTTTTTAGGGAGGGTGTGCACTCACTTTTTAGGGAGGATGTGCACTCCCTATGTTCCTTTTACTTCATATAGCTCCTCACTCACACAATCGATGTCAAATACCTTGTAATACCCTTGAAAAGCTTTAATAGTTGTTAATTTGAGAAAATCTCAAATTTTAGGTGGAAACTCTAATTTTCTTTTGTTGATTTCTTATTTAAATTGATGAATTGGAGTTTGTAGAAGGTTTAGAATAACGAATTTGATAAGAAATTGAAGAAAAATAGAGAAATTTAGTAAACAGAGAGATAGTTTTTGAGAGGTACGAGAAAAATACTTAAAGGAGGAAGAAAAAAAAGAGGGAGAGAGAAAAAAGAAGGAAAAGAGGGGGGGTTAACCCCTATTTATAATATGGGCGGAAGTTCCTAATTTGAGAGATCGTTAGAAATGAGTAAAATTGACTTTTCACCAATTTTGATCAACCATTTCACCACCTTGGATCGATTGATGGTCAAATTCTCAATCTCTAATAGAGTTTTAACAAAGTTCAATTGATCAGAATGTCCTCTTCAATTGATTAAAGATTTTTAGATGCCTGTTTTGCTATTTGACATCACTTTGATAGATCAATCTATCCTTCTCGATCGATCAATATTTTCAAAGATTTTGTACCATCATTATTCTCAACTTTGATCAACTAAAACCTTCCCTTTAATCGACTGAGTTTGTAAGTTTTCTTTTTTCTCTTCACTTTTCAACTTTCAAGTCACATATGCTTCAATGCTATTTTCTCCCTCATTCAACATCCAAATTTCCTCAATTGTTTTTCTATTAAAATTTCATTAAGTCTAGTTTCATTAGTAAAAATCTGTTTGTTAGTTGAATTTCTAGAACAATAGAAATTTAACTCCAAGTAATGAGTGTTCTGCTAATACTTCTAGAGAACTCTTCTCAAACTTCATCATTCTCATCTAAATTTCATCAAATTACATATTAGACCTCGATATCATATTTGACACTCATTAATCATACCCAAGCACGTATTAACCCCTATTTATAATAAAAATGTCTTTGAATGACAAAATGATTAAAAGGCCCTTAGATCAAATGCAAGATTTACAATATTCCTAAATATTTATAAATTTATTTTTAATTTATAATTTAAATTTATAAATATTTTATTTTATTTTTATTTTTAAAATTTTAAAAAATAATTTAAATATTTTTACTTCAACTATTAAACAACTATAATACTTAATACTCTAAAGTTTTAATAGGGAAGTATAATTTATCACATCTCATTTTTTCTTTAGAGTTTATTCTTATATACACTTATTTTTAGTGATACCAATCTAAAGATATAAAAACTTTAATGCTTATTTTTATTTACTTTTATTTTTAATTATTAATTTTAACTATAATTTATCACATCTAATTTTTTTGTCCAAATATAATATATTTAATAATTTAGATTAAGTTGAATTCATAATTTATAATATTTTCTTCTATATATCTTTGTTATTACTAATTTTAACTTTTATTAAAATTATCATTTTCGTTATTACTACATATAAGAAGCGAACGAATAGCAAACTTTTATAATGATAGCGTTGTATAGTTTTTGAAGAATTTGGTTACATAACATCCTACATACAAAATATATATTCCTTTAATATAAACACGTTTTATACAATATTTAAGGGTAACATTTACCTTAAATTATTATTTGATTAATTCATTTTTAAAAGTAAGTATTAATATAAATTTATAAATTAGATTTTTTATAATATAAAATATTATAATTGTTCAATAATTTAAATAAAAATATTTAAATTATTTTTATTTAATTTTTGAAATAAAAATAAAATATAAATTTATAAATTTAAATTATAAAATAAAAATAAATTCATAAATTTTTATTAATATAAAATAAAATATTTGAAATTTAATTTTTAAAAATTAAATTATAAATTTTTTAATATAAAGTATTATAAATTAAAGTATTAAAATTATAATTAAATTTAAAATATTTTTATTTTTTAAAAAATAATTCAATAATTTATGTTTTGATACTTATATAATAAAAGCCATAAATTATATAATAAGAACTAGTTTTATTTGTTTATTTGTCTTATTTGAAAAGTATTTGTTACTTTTTAGGCGTATTTATCATAAATATTTTGACAAAAGATAAATGATATTTTTTAAAATTATAGAAAAAATTTTTCACAAATATTCTATAAAAAATAAATAATATTTCTAAAAATCATAGGAGGTATTTGTCATTTTCTCTTATAAATAAAACATAAAACACACAAAAGAAGGAAATTTCTAATCTTAGTAAATTATAGTGGTGAGAATGTATATAAATACCACAAGATTGGTGGTACAATATTCTTATAAGCCCGCAATTGAGACACTTAATTAAGGATTAATGAAGTTCAGGTTTCCAAATAAAGTAAGCTTGGCGTAGAATGAGACATTTTAACAATCTAAATTTGTCTGCCCTGTTTTTTTGGTAGGCATGATGTATAGATTGATGATGGAACGAAAAGAAATACTTTGAATTTATAATTAAATATTGCTTTAATACTTTGAACGATTAATGCGTTTGCGTTTTAAATTAATTAAGATTCTTGTTAAAAGTATGTATTTGTTAATATTATTTTTACATCTTTAAGAAGTTAGGATATTGTTATTAGGGGTGTTATTTTTAATTACGACATGATTATTTAACATAAATTTGATATAATTAAATAAATTTAAATTTAAAAATTTAATAAAAATAATAATCGAATTATATTCATATCATGCAATTAATAATTATATCATATTCGAATTTAACTTTTTAAATTCATCTATCCATTTAAAACACGATTAACAAAAGATTAAAACACAATAGATTAAATGAAAAAATCGTGTATAAATAAATAATCATATCTAAGTAAATATTATTTAGGGTAATAATTTTATTTATTTATATTTTGATATTTAGTTTATATTTAAATAAATAATTAATTAAATAAGTTAAATTTTATATTAATTAATTAAATAATTGAATATATTAGATCAAGTTAATGATTTAATTCTATTGCGTTGTATTATTCGCTTAATAAACAGATAGTATAATTAATAAATAAATCATATTCAGATTGAGAATTTTTAATACGATTAATTAAAAAATAGGATTAAGACCAATACAAAAATGTCACAGTCCGAAATACTCAGACTATGATCGACAGAAAATAAGGTTAATGGTCATTTCTCATCTCGTTTCATGTCCTAACCTCTGTTTCACTTTTCATCTTTATAGAGGCCTTTATTTCTCATCCCAATTCATTTTTCGAGATTTTTAACGCCCTTGTGAAGTCTTCCGCATCATCGATTTTCATTTTCGACCGTTTTCATCCGATTTTTTAAAAAAACGTCATAACTTCATCATTCCTTATCCAAATTAAGAGTCGTTTACGGCGTTGGACTCTACACATTATAACCATCTTACTGATCTCAAAATATCCAGAAAATAAATTGAAGACAAGGTTGTTGCTTTGTAAATCAGACCGTAATTTTGTCTAACTCTCTCAATATTTATCCAATTCGAGTGCCGTTTATGGCATGATCATCTACATGTTACAAGCTTTCATTCGATTCCAACCAATATCAATTCTGATACTGCTACAATAAATATATCTAAATTATCAAAATATCCCTAACTTATTTCTATTTATTAAAATACTCCTAAATCGAGATAGAGATATTACAAAAAAATATTATAAATTTATTAATACGACACAAATATAACATATTTACCTAAATTACCACCCCTAATTGTTATCACACAACTGAAAAATCATTCATTAAATCTCTATATATCCGTCTCCTTGGTTGAGATTTCACTGATAAAAATAAATGAACTCCATAATTTATACCATTATTATTTGAAGAAATTAATCTACAAACTACGATTAATTGATGTGCATAGTCTATTATAATATATAGTTAAGTGAACATCGAAAGTTATCATGAAAAATATAAAATAATACATAGTTAAAGCACGTAAATATCCATAGATTATTACCTCATACAATTTTTTTTTCATGACATACGTTCATAAGGATGCGATTTTCATTGGTCTCTCGCACATTTTAGAAGAAGCATAATTAGTTATATTAAACATTAGTTCTTTTGTATTTATGTGATCTTAATAATATATAAATCTAAAATTGAAAAGCCATCCTGTAATCGGGGTGATTTAATTTTTCACCCCCTACAAGCATTTATGCAACAAAGATTTGGGGTATATATACTAATGCTGCCACCATTTTAGCCAAAGGATTATAAGTAAATCACTCTTTTTAATAAGCCTAAACGTTTTGGACATTGAAAATTAAAAAAATATATCTATTTAATGTGAGTTTGAGATATTTAAAATAATATCATCAAATTATGACCTTCATCACTTAAACATGGCAATCCAATCTCTTAATATGACACACCTATTTGATTTTATATGTTTCAAGTAATAATATATTATTAACAATAAAAAATTTTATACGAATATTGTATACAAATAAATATAATAATATTTTATAATTATTATATATTTTATATTTTTAACAAGATTAAAAAAATTATATTTTTAATATTTAATTACGTATTAATAATATTTTCTTTCACCTGCCCTATTCCATTTGCCTAGTTTACTCTAAGACCAATCGTAGCAGGTTCTATTTTTATGATTGACCCCAAAAAATTACTTTATGAATATTACATATGCTGTCCATCTGTTGGACCCTAACAATGACCGTCTAATTCCTTGGGCTTGCGCAACTGTACACACGGCCTACTTATTTTTTATAAACTCGGCTATATATATATTTTTATATTTGTTATTATTTTGATAATGGAAATCTTAAAATATTTTATATAAAATATATATATAATACAATTTAAAATTTTGAATAAATTTTAAAATTATTTTATCGCAGAAAATAAAATATTTAATATAAAAGATAAAATATTAAACACAAACCATTTACATTTCCTATATATATTGAAATATATGTTAAAACATCATAGTCCATATATACACATACACTCATCTAACACAATCATGCTTCTTAACAGAAATATATCTTGCAACTTACATACATGCATACATGTATATGTACGCATGTATGTATGTATGTATGCACCCAGTATAAGAAATATTTTCTACTGATGCAAAAGCTCAAGGGCTTTTAACAATGTACCTCGAAACCTCTTCAAATCAAGCCGTACGTCCTGTCTGTCCAAGTATACAGACCTAAACTTATTCCATCCCACTTTGTTGATTGACAAAGGAGTTCTTATAAGTTCATGATCAATTGGGTACTGTTGGATTAAACTACTCTCTTTTGGTTGAATTGCATATTTCAAATACTGCAAATTCATTGCCTTGGAAGGATATTCAAAACTAGCTTTCGCCGGCCATTCAACCCCTATGGGAACTACTTGGATAACAACTGCATTGTCTGGAAGGAAAAGAATGTTGGTCAAGCCAGCTCCGTGTACTCCCAACAACACATCGCAAGAATTCACAATTTTTGCAAATTTTGATATTGTCATGTTTGCTTCTGCAACTACTACTTCGTAACCCAACCTTCTAGCCATTTGAGCAATTTTTCCAGGACTGGCAAAAGATCTTGTTTTGATGCGTGAGATGATCAGCAGTTGAGGTCTTCTTGTTTCTGCTTCATTGATCATGCTGATGGCTGTAGATTTCGGTAAAGAATACGTACTTCTTAAGAATTGTCTGAAGTCTTTCATGGAATAAGAAGAGAGTGAAGGATCAAGGTTCAGCTCTTTGCTATCACGGCGTTTAAGGCCAATTATCCCTGCTGGGAAGCAATGAACATCATTAGTCTGTTTATCAATGTCGATGATCTCATATTTTGATAAATTTTTGAAGAATTCCCCAAACTTCTCGATCCACCAACGCTTTCTGTTTGAAGCAAGAAATTGTACTTCTCCATTGTACTGTCGAGACGTTAAATAGAGTGGAATGAGAATGTCAGTGAAGCCATGAAAGTAGTTTCCTGAATATCCACCAACGGAAAAAAGAATAGCTGGAACGCTATGGTTTTGAGTGCATTTTGGGAGTTCTTTGTGATCCATAACTGATTTTACTGACCATTCCCTGATCAAACTCATTACAAAACCGTCAAATTTTCGAGTATAAGGTCTGATAATCCATGAACTGTTTCCAGCTACTTGAGATGAAACCATAAATACAGTAGCGGAGCTTGCTTCAATCCTTATATTATCATTGATCTGGCAAAAGTCTGATTGTTTCGTTATGTTGCAGATTACTGGCTCTATATTCTTCTGTACAAAATCTGGAACTTCAGAAAATAACATTAAAACAGCACCGGTCAGTAATGCATACATGATGGCTGTAATTCATACATCAGGAGCTAACTAATAAGCTGATTCCTGCTAACTTACCGTCAACTATTTCTGGAGAATTGTTTGTATTATTGGCTATTAACTGGGAGCTATTTGTAAACATAAAGTTTGAGCTACTTGTATATTTGTCTATTTTATGGGAGATGTTTGTAACTACAAGCTTTGGGCTGCTATTATTTGCTAGTATTTTCTGAGAGCTGCTAATGTTATCAACTGCGTGTCGAGACTTGGTTATGTCCTCCAGAATATGTTGAGAGTTGCTATTATCCTTAAACAAACGCTGAAAACTTGTTGTATCCTTCACCATTAGCATCTTCAGACCAACACCCGTTGATACCCGCAAGTTTACTGCAACACATTCAGTAGTAGTTAAGTGATATTTTCAAATACCCTGCTTCTCATTCCAGATATTAGGAAATGCTCAAAATTTTATGAAGAAAGACTGAATTTGCTAAACTTTTAGATCAATAAAATATGGAGTGTGAGAAATGTAGTACTTACAATCTGTTAGAGGACCCAAGTAAGGCTTAAACACAGTGCAGAAGCTCAATGCAATCAGCAAGCAACTAATCAATGCTGCATATCTGAATTTCTTCTGCTCGTCCTTACTAAAGCTTCTAGCAAGGATGGAATTGTACAACATTTTCCTTTTCTTGTTCTCACTTCACTAATGGCAAAAAACTCACAAGTTCTACAATTAATTAATGGCCTCAATTCAAATTGCATATATATGTATATACATGCAAAGAAGCCAAGATAATTAATTATGAAACTATTGAAATCCTGATATTGTGAACAAATTAACTAGAATTTCCTGTAAATTTTTGCTTCCCACGTCTATGATTTTATATACTAAGTCGGTTAGATTTTCTAAATTTCTGAAAAGGCCTAATCGAAAAGGACTCGTTGATGGCCGCTTTTGTGAGAATCCAACATCTTTTTCAATGATTGCATTTGGTGATTTTCTTGTATGTTTAAAGAATGCATTCACCGGACGTGGATTCCAGCTCTGAAAGCTATCAACTGACCAAATTTGATTAAAAAATAAATTATGACAAATAATGAAAATAACCCACAATCATAAATTAATAATGTCAAATCACCGAATCAGTATTAATTAATAACGAATTAACACACAGACGCAAAAGTGGCTTAAAATATTTAATTTACATAATTAAACATGGATGCACATCTAGAGCTATTATTTAGCCAATGTATATTTATCGATTTGATTTACTAGAAAATGTTGCTTACCTTATTAAAAAATAGCTGGTGGTACTCTCGAGATAAATATATTTGTAAAGAGAATTGAGATGTTAAACCTACAGTACATAGTAATAGCATAGGGCAGCAACATGGTTAATAATCCCAATTCATGGTAACACTACTAAGCTTAGGAAGTAATTAAATGCATCCGGTTATATCTATATCAAATTTTTTGTAAAACAATTACTTAAGGATTGCCGACGCCTGAGTTCACCAGTTTATTCAGCTCGGTTTGGATTATGGTAGTGAGTTAACGTATGCAAATCAAATTGTTCATTGGAATGAGACATTATAACATTATATTTCTGCTCAGTTTTGGTGGGATGCATTATGAGACAAGAATCGGAGGAAGGTATAATAGTTAATCATTTGTCTCTATCCAAGAAATACGTGCACTCTTTAGAATAATGGATTCTCTAACACTTATTTATTGAAAACAATACATAAGTTTTTTATTAATTAATATAGAGTTCCAATAATTTGTGGAGAGTTAATGCATTGGTGTCACACAATAGTACAATAAATATTAATCATCTTTGTATCTCTTCCTTTATGGTTAAGAGATTCGACATGTTTATTCTTCTATAGTTGGCTTTGTTTCTTACTCACCCTTATCTATATATATATATATATATATATGCTGTTTAATTTTACATATGCACGAAAGATGAAACATCCAACCAACATCTTTGACAAATTTGGTAAGCATTATCACACTAATTCAATGTTAGGTAGCAAAGGCAGCCCTAAGATCATAACGCACGCACATTTTTTAGTAATGCTCGTATAAAATTATGTATGTAAGCGTTAATATTTTACAAATTAATGCAATATATAAAATATTGTATTAACAAACGGTAAATAATAAAAAAAATAAAAAAAACTTTTTACTACGACATATTATTATTTTGTTGAGAAATTTTTTAGTATATATATTTTACATTAGTTTGTTTCTTTTATTAAGTTTAAATTCTTTCAGAAAAACTAGATGTCAAAATTTATATTAAATACAAATGAGATAAATTTAAAATTTTATGATATAATCTTACTCATTTAAAGCAATTCATGAAATATTAAATCAATATAAATTTATTATTTAAAATTGAAGGAAGAAAGATTTAAATCTCATACTTTTAAGAAAGAGAATCAACAAAAAATAAAAGAAATAATAAAAGTGAAATTACATGATATTAGAAAATTAATTATTTTATTAATTTGTTTATATATTAAATGATAATAATATTTTTTTATTATTTTTAATATCATTTAAAAATATTATTTTAATGTTTTAATAATATTTTTATTTGAGTTAATTAAATATTAATTTTTATATTATAAAAAAAAAGTGAAATGGAGAAATAAAATAAAGACCAAAAAACTTATTTTTTGCATAAGGATTCTCAATCTCTATCTCTATCCTATTAAATTTATTTTTAAAAAATAGGAAAAAAATGAGACTCAAATAATAATAAATTGGGAGGAAATCCCGTTCCAATACTAACCCATTGCCATCCTTAATTTGTAACACGTAGTGACCCTTTTCTAATTGTATTGAGGTCATCATTTTTTATTTTTTTATTTTTTATTTTTATTTTTTTGGGTATTTGCATCAGCATATCTGGCTGTCAAACAGAAAAGAACGAATTACGAATTCTAGAAAAGATTAAAAAAACATTGGAAATTTTTGACAAACGTGTGATGGGCACCATTGAAAACACATAAATATAAAATTACAAGTGATCATGAAGCTTGTTCCTTCTCAAAATTTAAAAAAAAAAATAGTATGGATCTAAACCTTTTAGGTACAGCATAAAAAAATTGCACAGATAATAAATCTATTAAAATACTAATCCAATAATTTCAAAAGACTTCAGTGTAAATTTAAAAACTTAACTTGTGCGTGATTTTTGGGTGTGCCACGATTTCTGACTATCTGTAGCTGAGATGGTAGGCTGATTCTTCAATGAGAGCAAGTAATTGGGGGGTGCGGTGATGTTTTATAATATTAATGTTTCCTGTAATAAGGTTGGACTTTACAACGACGTCGTATTAATTTTAATAAACGAAGATGAATGGAATTTTTATTTTTTTGAAGTGTGTAAACTAATATATTAAAATTTCAGTTAATGAAAAAAGAAAATCTTCTGATTATGTATTTTTTTTTTTTTTTGAGTTAAAAATAAAAATTACAAAAACAAGTGTTTTGCATCATGATAACATAATAATATTAGTAAACATTGAGATTTATTATGCGTCGAAAAGCGTCAGAAGTTCCTGAGAGAAAGGATAAAACATGCATACAAAGATGAGAAATATGGGAACACGGAGATGCCAATGCCCAAAGCATCATATTGAAAGCTCTTTTGAATTTCATTGGTTCGAATGTTGTCAAACTTTTTTAATTAGCCGTCGATCAATGATCAACACCTTGGCCACTTTGACTTTCTTAAGAATTTCTTTGCATTTGGTGGGGATACCTAACAAGAATATTAAAAGAGCAATATTACAATTACAAAACATATAAAAAGATTACGATGAAAGGGAAAGGGAAATACATTTTTGTTTTCTAATTTAAATTAAAACTCTTTTCCATGTTACGAAGGCTGAATATTATAGTAAATAATTAGAGTGAATGCTTACTAAGCTTAATGACTTACTTGGGTGGATTCTCTTCTTTCTTGCAGCATGGAATGCACTCAATATTACCATCAAGACATGGACATACCAAAAATGCAATCTGTACAAGGAGGAAGGTATATTCAAAATGCTAAATTTCATGTAATAAATAGATATAGGCACAAAGAAAATAATATTTTTTATTTTTTTTATCTTTGCATAAAATTAAAGAATAATCAGTAGTACTACATAACAAAAGAGTTTAAATTTAAATTAGTCTTACAGTGAATCTTTCTTGGCGATACATGACTTTATGCATCGTAGATCTGTGCACAAATTGATATCCAAAAAAATAATAATATCAATAATGCAAGATATGAAATATAATTTAATTTGTGTAGGTACACAAAATAATGATATCAAATGGTTAACTTAACAACATCAATTAAAATGATTTTTTTCTATATACATGAGAAACCTTAATCTATTGAATCGAGTATAAGTACCAGACGAACTGGTCTGTCGTTGCTTGTTGGAGCGGTAGTTTAGATAAAACTCACGGCCTGACCTCCTAAACACTTCGCAGAGAAAATCCTTGTGGAAAACCTTAATCTACCGAACTGAGTACAGGCACCAATCGAACTGGTCTGCCGTCGCTTGTCAGAGGGGCAGTTTAGATAAAATCTATGGCCTAACTTCCTAAACTCTTCGCAGAGAAAATTTTGGGATAAAAATTGAACTTGAGACCTTAAGATCCACGGGTTCAACTCCCACTATCAGGTCACCCATGAAAAAGTTATAAATAGAAACAATGATCAAGACTAAATCATCTAGATTAAAATTTCTTACTAGACTCATTAGAAATATGAGAGTTACATCATTATATTATTTATGTGTGTATTTAAAATTTTTGTTTTGTTTATTTTTAATCTTTATATACTCCTTTTTCACTTTTCAAAATCTGATACCAAATTAGTGAAATTACTCAAATAGAGTTCTACTACTTAAAATTATTTTTTATCATTTCAACAGTAATTGTTATTGTAATTAAGCTGGCCTTAACCAGCTAGCACATTACCTGAAAATACAATTGATCATCCTTTCTAACACGTCCCCAATATTCACTATAAATGTTCTACAAATGTAATTTTATTAGATAATGGATGTTAAAAATCTATTTCAAAAAGCAACAAAATAAAATTCTCACAATTAACTCACCCTTTTAATGGAAGCACGGTTTCCCATAGTTGAAGACCTGTACATCTTCTGTTGCCAAGAGAATAATTTGATTAGGGTCACTATGAGCTGGAGTTCCAAGCATATATACTTTCGAGGGGTCAGCATTTTCAACTAAATATACGATAAAATTTGGATGTGAGCCATGAGAAAAATTAATTTCACAACAATAGGTTGAATCTGAAATTGAATTTCATTAAAAATCTTAGATTTAATTAACCTGCATAATGAGTAAAAGTGGTGACTAACAGACCATTGCCAAAGTAAATCTGGCTGATCGAAGAAATCGAAATTGGTACCAAAGCGCAACCGCTATTATTCGAAGAAATCTTATATTAAATGACCTTTGCAAGGTTCGAAAAAACATTCCTGTACCATGACCTGTGTATAACGTACTTGTTTGTTTACTTATTTTTCCATAAGAAAATCTGAATAGCCTACAATACTTCTCCTTTATACCTCAGCATTGTCTCTTTCCATCTGGGCAAATATCTAAACGATAAATTCCTCACTTATTCCATGATTTATTACGTAAGAAATTCTTAAATATCCATGCATGCCTTAATAATAAAAATAACAAAAATGAAGTTAGCATATCATCAAAAAATTAAACCAGTATTCAATTATGTTAAACTAAAAGTGGTGGACATATATGCATGCCTACTTAAAAAAAGGAAAGGAAAGGAAAAGAAATTGATACATATTATTGAACATACCTTTTTGATTAAAGCAGCAGATTGTTGTATATCAGGATTTGAAAGATTTACACAATTAAGAACAGCCGATACTTTAGTTTCTGTATCATTTACAGTCCCCATTGTTGGATAGATATGAAATTAAGCACTTTAGCCTCCAATTTGTTAAACCAGAAAATTTATGAAAGAAAACTGTGGCGACAAACATAAAGCAGAATGGGATTTAATATATACTACTGTAAAACATTCATTGATGCTAATTACATAATTATATTGATATAAATTAATTAAAAATTAGATTAGATTGTTGAGGGATAGAGACAAGACAAAAATGGGTATTATCATATTTTGAGCCAGTTTATGTAGACTTTTTTTTTAATTTATAATATTTTTATCATATGATTATGTAGATTTGTGAGATATTTGTAGTGTGTTTTTTGAATTTTTATTTGAGATATGTAATATTATTATTTTAATAAGTGCAATAAAATTCATATATTTTATTGTGTATAATTTATTAAAGCTTTTCTCATAAATAGATGGACAGAGAGTGATTACAAGATGTGCATCGGCATATTGTAAAATATATTTACCAACACATATTCCCCGTTGTAATCCAACGAAATTAGTATTATTCTTTATTTATTAACTGTGCTGTTGTCAATTATATTAGTTGGTTAGACTCATTACAAATATTATTTTCCTACGTAATGGTTTGTTGTTTATTTAGTGATATAATTGTATTATTTTAGTGTTAATTCCTAGTAAATAATCACTTAAAATTTTCTTTTATAAACTTTTTTTAAATAATTATTATAAAAAAATTTAATCTCTTTGTAATTTGGTGCAAATATTAATTAGATAAGTATCAATGAATGTTTTGAAAGTATAATTTATTATTTATTAATATATAAATATCAAAAATTACTATAAATAATAAATATAAATTAATAATTACTATTATTAAATGTAAATATTTATTATAAATAGTAAATATTAAAACCTTAAAAAGTATCATAAGAGAACTTGTTAGTAAAATTATTTTTCTAAAGAAACGGCTAAATAAATTTTTAAAAAATAAGAAAACTAGGAGGACATAAACTAAAAGAAAATTGGGTTAAGATAACATCCATTTTACAATTGATGTCCAAAATCAAAATCCAAAACCAAGGCTTATGCCAGTTAATTACTAGTCGATAGCAAAAATTTACCTACGTCCTGATCAGTTTCATGAACAATAACGAATGACTCTCCAAGAGCTTCTACAATCATTAAATAAATGCAAACCAAAATATTGAAACCCCATAAACGCCAGCAGAGTAAGAGAATCAAATTTTAAAAAAAAAAAAAATCCGTTAATTTTATTATATATACTAACTACCAACTACAAATAGAAATGAGTAAATATTAATTATTAAATTTAAGGGTGCATTCTTTGTAACCGTTTAGAGTAGTCGGAGGGTTTTAGTCAATTTCTGTATTGTAACGTTGAGTAATCCCTAAACACATAGAATGATTATATCCGACACTGATCTTGTGTTCGAATAAACGATTTGAGCACTATATAAATTGATATTTTCCATTATATAAAAAAAAACTATTAAATAAAAGTGAGTGTTGATAAATTCTTCACCTGTCCATGATTTATGACATCGAAAATTCCTGACTAACAAAAATAAGAAAAATGAAGTTGGTATATCACTAAAAAATCAGACCAGTGTTCAATTATGTTAAGCTAAAAATGTGTATATATATTGGCTAGTATATATTTATACATATGAATGCTTGTTTAGGGGGAAAAAAAAAAGAGGAAATGAAAAGAAATTGATCTTGATTATTAAGCATACCTTTTTTATTAAAGCAGCAAATTGGTTGATATCAGGATTTGAGAGATCGATACAACTGATACTTCATCAGTTTCTGTATCTTTTACAATCGCCATTGTTGGATGGATATGTAATTAAGCACCTTAGCTTTCAATTTCTGAAGCCAAAATATTTATGAAAGAGAGACTATGGTGAGAGAAACAAAGCAAAGGGGGTAGTAATTTTTACTACATACAAATAAATATTCATTGATACTAATTACATAATTAAAAATTAAACACAGAGAAAGACAACACAAAAGAGGGTATTATTATATTTTGTGTTTGTGTAGAGTTTTTATTTAATTTATAGTATTCATAACTTATGATATTATAGACTTTATTAGATGATTGTATTTATTTGTTTTATGTTTTTAAATTTTTATTTGAGATGCGTAATATTATTATGTTAATAAATGAAATACATATATTATATTTGTCAAATTTGTTATCCATGTTTGATCGATCCAGTTGGTTTTTTGAATTTAGTCCATAATTTATGTGTTTTTTATAAATATAAACAAGAATACTGATGCTTAAAGGCATACTCGGATACAAACACAAGTACCTCAATCAGTTAAAGATAACTATTAAAAAAATAATATTTTCCAAAAAATATTATGTCATAAAAAATCTCTCAACCTGATGAAAGATTGTCTATAAAAATTTGACTGGAAATAATTATAAAAAAATTAAACAAATAATTATAATTTAATAAAAATTAATTATATCCGAAAAGCTACTAATAAAATATAACAAATATGGCTAGAATTCAAAACATCTTTTTTTTTATAACTCGGAGCATTCAGGCTTCGTTCCGATCAACGAATCTCGTTCGACTAATCTCCAGAGAGATAATACTTAGCATATCATTATCCAAATATTCTACTTAAATCACACATGGATAATTCATTACCACCGTGCTACACTCGTAGGGGGGTAGAATTCAAAACATACCTTACTACAATTATAGCTTTTTTAGATATTGATTGAATTAGAAAATTAAAATAGATAGATAAAAATAATAAAAGATTATAATATAATAGAAAGAGATTAAAAATATATTTAAATTTTAAATATTAAGAAATAATTAAATTTAATTATTCAAATTAGCATAATTACATTCAGATATTTAAATAGAATTTCAGACCAAGTTAGTAAAATAAGTATATTTGTACAAACAGTTACAAACTCTTTTAATTAAGTTGTAAAATATGTGGATCTTTTTTTTTTTAATTTTCAGACACTCAATCCTCATCCCCACCTCATACACATCTCTAATTTGAATACTGATGAACATCATAAGACTTTAAATTAATTATTACTATAAATTTTTAATAGTTTATTTCAACACAAATGTTAAAAGCATTCTTGAACCGTATTCTCAATACAACCACCAAAACTTTATTACCTTTTCTCTAATGAATGCTGAGAGAATATTAGATTAGGACTCAAGTAGTCGAATTAACTGCACTCCATTTTTTATGAATTGATAAAGGATCCCTCAGAGTCGCATGATTCAATTAATCGATATGCTTGATCAGAGAGCTCTCTTTTGCCTTTATCTTGTACTCACAAGTGTCTAATGTTCATGTCTTTTGATGGCTTTCCGAAATCATCTCTAGCCAGCCCGTCGATTTCTCCAAAGGGAACTATTTGAATCAGAATTGCATCACATGAATTCACAACTTGAGAAAATTTCGATAAATCGTTTGAAAGATTATTCTCTGCTACTACTACTTCATAGCCCTGGAACCTTGCTGTTTTGCTTATTTTATCGATGTCTTTTGAATGTTCTTGATTTTCTCCGGATATGATTAACAACCTAGGTCTTCTTTCTTCAACTTCTTGCAGTAATTTGACTGCTTTAGGTTTGTTCAAAGAGTATGTGCTTCGGAGGAACTGTCCGAAATCTTTCGTGGACAGCTCATTTGGAGATTTTGAAACGATAAATGAAACTTGCAAGATACTCAGCACATATTAACCGCTAACTCTGAAACATCAAAACAATCAAACACATTTTACTAATATATCTACTTGTTAAACATCTATTGTGATTAATTTGCTAAAACCCTCTATCATTGGAAGCTAGTAAAATTAATCATGCGTTGGAACAATGCTTGATCTAGGAAAACAACAATGACCTTAGGTTAGGCAATCTGAAGTCATTATACATAACAAAGCAGAGCACATTCATAAATTGTCTAAAGCTTCGATTAGTATTGTCGGGTTGCTACCGTGCATTGAAAGCATTAAAAAAAAAATTAAAAGAGAATGTTTGATAACACTAACCTTAATGAGATCCACTTATTTTTCTATTATTATTAGACATCTGGTACTTCAAAGGCACAACAGTTCAACATCAAAGGAAGCCCAAGTACAAGTCAAAAAGAAGCATGCTCTAAAGGGCTTAAGGTAAATATTTTAAAAAAAAGAGAAACTTTGCCCAATTCAAATTTCAATCAATTAGAACCTGAATTCGAGTCAAAACCCATTTAAACAACAGAGGTCAACGGTACCGGCATCTTCAAATGAAAACTCAGATCCTAAATCCCATGGAACTGTACGGTGTAAACCATTTTAAATCTTGTTGTTATCTGCAATGAATAATACTGTGTCCGTCACAAATGCACAAAGGGAAAACACAATAAGCAGCTAGCAACCAGAGACAAAGAGAAAAGGAGAACAACTTCCTGCATTAAAACTTTTTATCTCGAAGAAAAGCAATGCACATTACTCAACTGGATCTTGAAAGTTCGATTGAAACGCTTTAGAAGTGGATACAAAAGTTATGCCAACACTAGAACAGCATTGGGCTAAATGATTCTAGATGCAGAATTGGTGGAAAAACAAAATAAAGACACCATCAATATATAGTGCAATACATAATTCTACACAGAATGTCACATTTAAGGCCTTGAAAACGAATTTAGTGATTCAAGAAAAGCATATTAATAACAGAAACAATAAGGAGATGATGACAACAATTCAGAAATCAAATCAGAAAGTTTAGAAATTCCTAAATGTGTTTACAGTGTCTAACAAAAAGCAAAATTATCTTGAGCATTTACTAGAACCAAATTAAAAAAATAACCTGATGAGATTACTTCTACTTGTGACGTTTGGCAGCACGCTTCCCTTGGCCCTTCTTGGGTGGTCCCTTGCCACGCCGTTTCAACATTTCAAGCTTTGATAAGCGCTCTTGTTCTTGTCGGGCTATGACAAGGGGATCGTCCTTTTTTATGTCATATGGATACCATTCAGCAACTTTGTCACCAATGAGCTTCTTGCGTAAAAGCTTGTGAGGAGATCTCTGTCCTGTTGGGTTAAGCACGTGTCCAAAGATCCTTGCTCTAGCTTCAGTCACCCCTGTTACAACTGCTTTAGCTAAGATGTTCTTTAGGCTATTGCCACTCATCCTCTTCACTATCTACTGCAAGCTCTTTTAAAGTTGATTTTGCGGTCAAATCTTAATAACACCTATGCAATGCAACCAGCAGAAAGAGGATATGAACAATTTTTGTAACCCTATAGTATCTCAGACAAGGGGTTTCACAAGCTTCCAAACATAAATTTAAGAATTACTGCTTAGTAACTCCAATGCAGAAATTTTGGAGTTGTTAAAACTTTAAACTACAAGCAAAATGCTTGCCAGTGTCACCCTAGATATCCAAAGACCAGTACATTAATCTGAATAGTTTTGTTAATGGACAATATCCTTCTTTTCTAGTTAAACATAGCCCTAAAGGTTTACCCTAGTTCAGAATGAAAAGTCCAAACTCCCCAGCAAGACCTGACATTTCAAATTGAAGGCATTGCATTTATATCAGAGCCCAGCATTGGAAAATCATCAATCTACCTCTGATAAAATTATTTCATTATTCAAATTCCATTGCATTACAAACAGTTTCTTTATTATTATTTGTCCATTTTGACTCTCCCTAGCCAGGTTAATCAAAAATAATTCTTGGAGACATCGGTTGTCTGCTCTACCAATTAAAAGTTATTCAAAGTTCAGCATTTCAACAACTGAAAGAGCTTAAACTCCAATTTTTTCCCCTTTTTGGCTCAATAAAGCTTTTAATTTGCATTTTGAAGCACTAATAATTCTTGAAGACATAACTGGGGATTATTTTTTAGTTTTGGCTCTTTCATTTAAAGTTATTCAACGATCAGCAATTTAGCAATGTCAAAGAATTTAACTCCAGTTCTTACAAACTACAAGGTAAATGGAAACTCAATAAAGTTTTCAATTTGCACTGTCAAGTGCTACAAGAGATGAAAAAGAAGGACAAACATGAAGAGTAAGGGAATGCATTGTCGGTCCGGATCGGTTTGAGCCTAAATTTCAAATTGATCCAATCAGGTCGGTTTGTGTTTAAAACAATCCAATTTAATCCAACAAAACAGCATGTCACAAACCATCCAATCCAAACCGATTGGATTGGTTTGGATTGTCAGTTTGGGCATTGGACCAAAATTTGAAAATGTTATCGATTTAGATTGGATCAGATCCGCCCACCTTTCAGAACAAATATATAAGCAAACAACAAGTATGATCTAAATATGAAAAAATAGCATCGCATCACAATTTGAAAAATAACCAAAAAAAAAAAAGAAGAACTATTTTGATGATGTAAATTCAACTAGAATGTGATAGAAGCTAATCTTAGTCTTAGTTTCCTTAAACAACTACATAACTTGATTCCAGAAAATATAATCAAATATATGAAAACACAATTGAAGTAGCAAAAACAAACACCCAAAAGAAATCAGTAGCTTGTCGTCTCATCCAAAGAGAACAAAAATAATAATGAGAGGCATTCAACAATACAAACATGCAACTAAATTGGGGGGAGTATTGACATTCCAAAAAAAATATTGTCAATGAAGAATAAGGGCTGGAATAGGTATATCTGAGTCACAAAATTAACGTGCAAATCATCATCAAGGGCAGACTCATCAAGTTTAAGAATATGATTTCTCAATGCAATGAAAGAACTGGGATTAGATTGATCAAACATGGCCTCATACTCAAACCAGTGACAAATTTTATTTTGAGAAACTCTCATACTCAAAACAAAATCAATTGTTATTTATACACCCCTGACAGTATCCTATCTTAACTTTCTCTTTTTCCAATGGGATCTTAACTTTTAACATTTCAAGAAAAATTGAAACTTGTATGCATGCTTGCAAGCATCATTTCAGCTAATGCAGATTAAAATATAGCTATTTGAACACCTCAAAACTAACTAGTCTATTATAATTAATGCTTATTAGTAAAAAATTGAAACGAAGAAAATTAGTATCTAAAATTCTAATTCTCAAAACACCAGATTCAAAAGCCAGTATTAATTTGGTCATTATTATAGCACTTTTTACGCAAGATTTTTGTGCAATTTCAACCTCCAGGAAAGAAATTCTTGTTCATCATTTCGAAACTAGCATAGGTAACAAGTTGATTAAAATTTCAACACCTTCTTATCATAAATGACAGCTTATATATCAATTTAGCATGCAACTAGAAATATTACTTATAAACAACGTCAAAAAACAAGCAGGAAGCTGTCAAATGTTCTGAATTGATGGATCTTGAGTTTCCAAAACAGACCATCAGTTAATAATAATATATAAGTACTGGCTCCATAAAATTTCAAATACACAGCAAAATAGATTTTAATCATTACAAGCAGCAGAAAGAAATCAAAATGAACAGTTAAACTACTTGAAAATCAAAATAAATGATAGGATCATAATTATATATACTACTCGCCAATAACTTTGAACCCAGAAAAGAAAATTTTCAAATAAATGATTTTCTTTTTTTTTTTTCAAATTCTTGCAAATGATTACAACAAGAGTGATGAAAGTTTCTTCTTTGAATTTGATCATGCGGTGCTATTTGCTAAGAGAACAGAACGAAAGAAAACAAAGACACAATGAAACCAAAACAATATTAGGGTTAGGGATTCAATCAAGTCATTGAATTTATATATGGGATTTGGATCAGGGCCGGGTCGCAAATATCCAAACCCTTAATATATTGGATTGAATCGGTTTTGTCGATTTGAATTTTTTCCCATCTAAAACGATATTATCAAGTTTTAAAATTTCAAATCAAATCTAATCCAATAAATATTTAAAATCAATTCAAACAGATCTAATTGCCAGTTCGAATTTAAATCAGGTTAGATCCACCCACCCCTTGACTAAAGAGTTTATTGGGGTCTTTTTTCCTTGTTCTCCTGTAAAAAAAAATATTGTTTGACCAAAAACATCCCTATTTTCTTAGTTACAATAGATAAAGAACTGTCATAAGCAAAATAAACAAGATTCAAAAAGACAAAGAATCTACTAACACCATGGATACACTCATCATTTCAACAAAGAAGATGAAAAGCCATAACTTAACAATTGAGCAAAGCAAATAGACGACCCATATTCATAACTTAATAATCCACTAATCAATCTTACATAAGGCTACAAATACATTAAATTTAAATTTTAATAAAAGTGCATTATGAAAACAAAAATCCATAGAGGAATGGGGTCTTGTCCCAAGTGTTAATAATCCTTTCTGGATGATGTCATTCCTTAACAAGAAAGGTCATCATTTCTCAAGTTTTAATTACATTCAAGCGTGGGAACAATTGTTCTTAATCCATAACAAAAAATTTTCTCATTCATAGTTCATTAAATTCCACCTTGCAGTTAAAAAACCATTTTCAAACTAGTTTATTCAGTGATTCTCGTTCTGTGGTTCATTTGAAAATCTTTTCCTTTTAGACTCAATTAAGTCTTTTAATTCATTTTCCGAGCTTAATAAGTTCAAAAAAAATTCTTAAAGTCTGTTGCATTTCACAACTTTCTATTCAATCCCATGCATAGTTAAATTTAGGCTTAATTTTAGTAGACATAGTCTTTTAATCGTTTAAAAACTCTTCTCTAATATCAACCAAATATTATAAAAGTAATTAAAATATTAAAAAAAATAACTAAACTAATACTATCTTTTAAAATACTGGCAATTCCTATATCTGTTTAGTATTTTGAGTTAACACGAATTCAATTCAATTTTTATTCGCGTCAGCATGAATCCTATTCGTTTTTTATTAGTATCAAAAAGATAAAATGAATTCGACCCGATTATTTAAATACTGTTTGTTTAAACACTATAATTTGTTTAAACCCGATTAAATTTTTAATAAAAGTGCATTATGAAAAAATAAAAATTTACCCAAGGAGAGCAGACAGACAAGGAAACAAGATAAATGTAGTGAGGGACTAACACAAGCAAACATGCAGGTTAAAGAATACAACATCAGTTTCCCGCAAGAGTTAAAAAAATGAGACAAGAACAACATGAGGGCAAGAGTTAAAGAAATCCCACAACAAAAGACTGTAACACACTAATACTGTATGTATGCAAAATCCCATATAACTTTACAAATTAACATAACCCAGGTAAGAACTTCAAAAAGAAAGTCAAATATCGTATATAGTAAGTGCACTTACTTGGATTTAGACGGAAATGATGGGAGATAGCTTCAGGATTCTGGGTTTTTAGGGCTCAAAGTGAATATGCGAAGTCGAATCGAAGTAGAGAAATTGGAGAAATTAGGGCTTTGGTTTGGACAGAAATGATGACAGATATAATCAGTTTCTGCTGATTTTCTTCGATTTACTTCTAACAAATAAATTTTGTTTCTGTTGATTCGACATCCCTCTCGCAGACGCCAAGTGGATTGGGAGAAATTAGGGATCAGGAAAAATCAGAATGGACACAGTGGAGTGAAAATGAAATCTGCGGGTTCGGTAATTTTATATAGTGCAGGTTTTGTCCGGGTCGGTTTGCCCGAATTATATTATGTTAAAATAAAAAAAAATTACAGAATTTCTAAATTTACTGTTAACGACTTCAAACACCGCTGAAATTTAAATACTATTAACTACAAATGTGCTCATTTTTCAACAACATAAATTCACTTAGAATTTTACAATAATTATACACGATACCAAATTATTTAAGAACATAATTAATAATTAGGGTTATTTTATATAGATATATATATATATTATTTTTTTTAAAATAAATTTAAAAAATACTAAAAAGTACTCTTAAATCATATGAAATTTTACCACAAATATGGTATTATAATTGCATAACTTCAGCTCATTATTGCGTAGAACTTATTAGTGCCAACATCCATGTAATTGTTTACGGGAGATAGATATTAAAGTTGACAAAAAATATTGGTGAAATAGGGTTGGTTTTGTTGGTGTGATTGCTGGCTCTAGAATTCTTGAAGAATTCTAGAATTTTACTGCTTATTCTCTCATTTGCTTGTGGTTCATGGATATCAAACCTTGAAATGAAGTTATCCTTTGATTACATTTATGGATAAAGATTATGACTCCATTTTTCTGTCAGAAAAATATTCAAACCTATACTCTCATATATTCTGTTGTTTACAGACGGGAATGGCAAGTGCATTCGGTACACAAGGTTGCAATCTTATGAAGCAAAGCAGTATCCACATGCAACGAGCCATGTTTGTTCTTTTCCTTGTTAGCATACCTCTTTCTTTCATCTGGGCAAACACAAAATTAATTCATCCTAACTGCCGAAGAAGCAGGATATATTATACGCTCGTTTCATGAACCCTAGCCCTTTCTTGTGTGCGATTCTTCTGTGCCTCGTCCCATTCTTACAAACTCAAATCACTGTGTTTCCAATGATTTTAAGCTCGATCGGTAATTACAACATTACTGCACATTCTTGTGTATTCGTTTTTTGGTGTTCAAGTCTGGTCTTGGAAGAAGAGGAGCTTCATTAGCAATTGCAATCTCTTACTGGATTAATGTGTTGTTATCGGCTATTTATGTTGAATTCTCACGTTCATGTGAAACGAACTTGGAAGGGACTTTCACAATAGACCTTACACAATATTTTTGTTCGACTTGCTATTCCATTAGCTGTTATATCTGATAAGAACAACAAAACATTTTAGCCCTTATTCTTTCAAAATATGTGCATCAAATAAAAGTACTCGATTCTCAAATGAATTAGAGCTAGACCTCAGGCAGCCCGATTAGCAGTTTTCATTGTGGTGGTGATAGCAGGCAGTGATTGGGGAATTTTTGTTGGATCAATGTAATTTTGATACGCAACTTCTGGGTTATGACTATATCAAAAAAAGTGAACTGGTGAACCATGTAGCCTCCATGATGCCAATTTTTGCAATTTCCAAGTTCTTGGATGGACCTCAATTATGTACTTTCAGGTATTTTCATTTCCTTCAGTGACTTATGTTTGTAGCCAGTAGCTTATATGCACCTTCGAACCATTGTTATTCAGGCACTGCAAGAGGATGCTAGAAGCTTGGTGCATATATTAATCTTGGCCCTTGTATTCTTATTTTAGCCTTTCTTCTTCCCATCGGTGGACCGGTAAAAAGGATCCTCATTCTTTACTAAGTTTTAGTTTTAGAAGGGATAAAAGATAGTTTTTCTTCTATTTTTTAACCTAATGCCTTGAGACCCCTTTTGTCTTTTTAAAAGTATCTACTTATGACATCACAAACTTAATTGAACAAAATTCCTATCATACGAGGGTATTAGATACTTTTGAAAAGAAAAAAATAGATAAGATTAAAATATTAAATTAAAAATAAGAAAAAACGAACCATGAAACCTTTTAGAATCCTCAAGTGTGTGTGACCATCTATATTTCTCTCCAAGGTCTTTGGCCTGGTAATATTTGTGCCCTCATTGTGCAAGCTTCATTATTTTTCACTATGACCATTCGCAGTAGGTATGGACATGCAATCCAATTTTGTTTTTCATAGTCTAATTATTGTCTGTGTTATATATCTTCGTTAGATCCCATCTCATTCTTGTTCAGGCGATGAAAGCAACAGAAAGTCTATGATGCTATAATCCCAGCAAATCTAGTGTCATGAAGTTTGATTTTCGTCTCTTTAAAACTAGAATTCAAAGACTGAAACATGGAAATTTTTGGTGATACAAGCTAATTGAAGAGAGAACTCGCTTCATTACCTGACTCGATAACTAGTGTACTTACTTGAGAATATACCACTCCTAATCGATATATGTAGGAAAAATGTGTTGTACTATATACGATTTTAGACCAAAAGGCTGGCTTGTCTTTTCACTTGGTAACTAAAACCGAGGAAAGTAGAATGCTTTGAAATTGAGCTACTTGTGAAATATGTGTTACAAACCTCATGCTTATTGATTTCAGACCTAAGAGATGATAGTATGTTTGGAATTGTCACTTAGAAACCACAACTATTGCAAAATAAAATTTAAAAATGTTAAATAGCAAAAATAATGTTACCGAACACTTCTTGCAATATTACTTCCCTAGTCAAGTTAATAGCACCAAACATGCTTGATGTTTCCTACAACTAATGCCTCATGAAAGGGTCTTGGATATTTTTGGATCAATACATCCTTTCACTAAATTCTTGTCATGTGTGCATCAATTCTTTTAGAATTAATAAAGATATACGCGACAAAAATTTAAAGAAAAAAAATACCCAGCCTATTTCTTAATGCTTAAGAATACTATTTTGTTTTTTTTTTGGATGATTAAGAGAATCACCTTATTGTCTGATCTATTTCAAAAACACCTCATAGGTTTTAGGAAATAACCAAGAACCCCTATGAACTTTGTGAAAACCTTCAACAATACCTAATTGGGCTTCTTGACCGCCCACTAAAAGTTCAAGAAATTCTTGACTATTTGTGACACAGTCGTATTTTCGTCCGGTCATTGCTACACTACAACTGTACGTACAAGGTAACAAAAAACTTCGAACATGCAATGCAAGACAGAAATTACAATGAAAAATTAAAAAAAATTGTGTTCACCCTTTTTAATCATACAATAAAATCTAGAAGTCCATTGAATTGTTACTTGATTGTTTAGGTAGAGAAGAATCAGTAAGTCTACTATTCTTGGAAATGGCTTCACAAAAATGAACTATTCTACACTTCAAAACTAATTGAAGGTGAAAACAAGAAAACACTGGATATTTTGCAGTCAACAGATATAGTTTAAATCTATTGCTAACAATTCTCTTCATAAGAGCTTTTGACAAAAATCAACGTGCCATCAGAAATTCACAGAAACAAAAAGGCTCTTGCTATGCAGCTTGATGTACAATCATGTCATAATCCGAATATTATTATATAATACTATAACAAACTCTCAATAAGAATATAGATGAATTAGCATTGCATGACTCTGTCATGAAGATAACTTCTCCTAATCAACCAGCTAATTAAACACTGAAACAGAAAGCAGACACTACAATACAAAATGTTAGAATTCTGAAATTTAGGCTACAAGTTTGAAGTTATATGCTGCAAGATTTGAATTTTAGCCGTCTAGGTTGTGAATGTCCATGCCCATACCAATACCCATGTGTACCAGAACAAATCCTATTTTTGCACATTGGGTTGAAGTTTTAAATTCTTTACATAAAGAGCTCATGTAATCCCACAACAAATTCCACAGGGAAATTGCCAACATGGAAAAGGACCTGAAAAGCATATTTACATAAAACTTGAAAGAGTAACTAAATTAAATTAGAAAGCTTTCAACTTTAGTAAGTCTCAACTTAGTAATAGGCAAGTAAGAATCAGTCAAGTAATAATATTTTCTTTGACATTGGAACTCACAAGCAACAATTCAATCATCCTCAACCGTCAACTCTCGAAGATCATACAAATTAAAATGCCTCAAAATTTGGCCGTCGATCAGCTAATTTACAAATTCTCTTAGAATGTAGTCCTTTTTTCTTTTCATTTTTTATATCTCTACAATTATGTTTTAGCCCCAACTTCATTCTCACAATCAACTTCACTAATAATTGCTACCTCCTAATTATTTCTTGCCAAGTAATAGCCAATAAAGGGCTTGTATACAAATATAGTAAATGAGTTGGAGACAGCCGAATAAATATAACTCACTCCAAAAGCATAGCATACCTCCAAAACTTGTGCCGTGCGGTAATACATCCCTCAATCAAATATCAAAATCGGGCTATGCATTCTTATTCAGGGTGCTGGAATTCAAGATCTAGTTTCCTTTTCAGATGAGATCTGTCAGCGCTGCAGATGACAAAGAAAAAGAAATCAAGGAACAATATCTACCATTCCTATAGAAAGAAACCTTCTCAAAAGGATATTGCAAACTCTTACATTTCATGTCAAGGAAAAGGAGATGGCCAAATGAAGTTTTATGACTGAGAAGGTCATGCCAAATTGCATACTTTTTTATTACATACAAACAAGGAAGTACATAATTCATTCTGTCTCCAATATGAATTACCATAATAGCCACCATCTAAATATTGGAGGCCAGCAGTAAAATAAAAGTTTATTGCTTATTTCCAGAACGGCCAAATCTTTCATAAATTAACTTACTAAAATTACTGGTATAGGAAAATCAGATTAATTAGTATTTGACAAACTTTTAACTTTTTCCATACTTCCCCGTCTGATGTTGTTTAATAATTTCCTCCAAAACAAGTTAGAGATATGGGCAAGATGAATTAAAATAACGAAGAAAGGATCATAAATTTTGTGTCATGTTTGATTATTATATTTTAGTGAGATTTTTGTTATTTACATTTTATTAATTAAAGAGGCTGTTCGTTTCCAAATCTACTTTCATTAAAAACATAAGAAATTAAACTAAAATAAAATTAGAATAGAACATTAAGGGTAGATTTAAAAATTTGATAACACAAGGCTTTGATTTTCAAAATAGACAATAATTTGAGACGTAAAATTTTGTAAAGGTAACAAAAAACTTTTGATGTGGGATATAAATATAGTTCTCGAAATATATTAATGATTTCTTAGCCAATGACCATGCTGTATTCTTCTTTAAGTGCCTAACATAAAAATTTAGTGTACAATACAAAGTCTAAAGCTCCATTTCCACAGTAAATTACAATCTCTCAGACATCTCATTCACTTCATGCATTTTTTGGTAAATATTATAAACTGATTGAGCAATAGCTATTGCTTTACCTGTTAATTGTAGGCCTACTAGGAGGTCTTGAAGCAAAGATAGAAAAATCTACCGACATTGGCACTTGTTCATTCCTGCCAGCAATATCACCATCAGCATGCTTTGCTTCACCCGGATGCTCCTCATTTTTATCAACTCGCCAAGCATTTCCATCAAATCCTTCACGTTCTGGCATCACTCTCCTTGACTTTCTTGGTGGTGACAGTACAGTCGGACCCTCCTTGGGGTTGAAATCCGAAAGTCTAGACACTCGCTTAGCAGAAGGTCTAGGAAGCTTGTCTGGATCCGTGGGTAGTGGTGCAGAAGAGAAGTACCTAGATTAGGGAAAAGAGATAAGAGAAGAAACCAAGAGTAAACAAAAAAACCCAGATGAACAATTTTGCAAACCTGTGCTCTAATGCCTGCTGTGCTGTAATTCTAGCTTTTGGGTCATAAGCAAACATCTTTGACAACAGATCTAGAGCATCATCGCTAGCAGTTGGAAACAATGAACGCAAAGGGGGTGCAGCAACATATTGGTATTCCACATAATCAGGAAGATAACTTAAATCTGGCCATTGAGAAGGTGTTGCTGTCCCAAATGCAGCAAAGATCTTTCCTAATTGATCAATGTCACTTGTCCCCTATTAAATATTAAATATAACATTATTGATTAGATCAAACAAACTAAAGACAAATTATTTATATCAAAGTTATTTAACCAAAATAAGCTTTTTTGTGTCAGCAGAAACAAATAAGAGGTTCGTGACACTGAGATGTCTTATATTTGGAGATCTAGGAGTGATAAGATTGTTACGTGTCTCAAACAAATCGTCATATTTAGATACATAAAAGTTTATAAGACAAAACACGCACTAAAATAGTCTTAACTTCCCATCAATAATAATAGTGCATTTATGATGCATATGCGATCAGAAACGAATAAGGTTCCCCTTATACAAGGAAGTCTTATATAAGAACGTCGTCAAGGAGTGAGAAGGCTGTGAGCCACAGATATGATGACATATTCAGATTCAGAAAAAACACTACAATAATATGCTATACTTCCATCAAGTGTGATAAATCATTCTAAATGCATGAAAAAAATGGAGTTTAGTTGAAATCTTATTCAAGTTCATCAATTTTGATTTTATAACTCATTTTCCACTTTAACAGTTCAATTCATTTTGGCCATCAAATAATAATATTAGTTTGACCAATGAACATTTCAAGAAAACAAAGAAGACAATAAAGCAGTCTACAATTAAAAAGGCAAGAAAATGACAAGCGTTACAGGTGACCAAATAAATAATATAAAGAAACAAATAAATATATTATGTCAGCACATGCTTATATGCTGCTGAGGTAATCTCAGCCACAAATGTGAAACCAAAATTTGAAGAGAACAGGAAGGTAAGAATCAATCAACCAGCATAAAATGTTTAAATATACGATACAAAGCCTACAAAAAGACATAACAAGCAGTCAAGTTATGAGAAGCAGCAAACAAAATTTTGAATACCAAAACCACATTTTATAGTTCAAAAGATTCAACAACCATGACAATTTAAATACATCTATACCTGCAGAAATGGCCGGCGGTTGAGAAGTTCAGCAAATATGCATCCTGCAGCCCAAACATCCACACCAGCACCATATTGCTTTGCACCAAACAACAGCTCAGGTGCTCTGTACCATCGGGCAAAGACCTATCCATAGAGTTACAAGCTTTAAGGTAAGTCAAACATCAATGATTACAGCATAAATCACCTCTAAAAACTGGTGAGAGGAAGACACTTAAGCAGGAAGAAACAGAAAAAAAAACATTACAAAAATAACAAAATATCCCAAGTCAGTATGTTCACTACTGTCAATATGAACAAGGAATATAGAAGGAAGGGGGCTCTACAACACTCGCTATCATGTATACTATAACAAATGCTAAGCGTGCACACTTCATATTTACCCATTGTCAGTATATATGAGAAACTTACTCTAGATATTTGAAAGTTCAAATGACAGGAAAAAGTTCCCAAAATGCTCATATAACACGATCAATTGTTTGTCTAAGAAATGCACAATGGCAACTTAATGGATTAGGTGGGCAAAACCTTTAACTGCAAGAAGCATACCTGGTGAGTAAACTTGCGGTCTGGGCTCCCAAATAAACGTGCTAAACCAAAATCAGCAAGTTTAAGTTGTCCATTGGATCCTATCAACAGGTTATTTGGTTTCATATCCCTGTAAAATGCAAAGCTACATATGAGATAAATGCCAGCCTGGATTCACGCTTTTGACTATGCAGGAAAAGGAAAAACCTGTGCAAAACCCATTTCTTGTGACAAAAAGCGAGTCCTTTCAGGGTCATCTGCATGTATGACTTTATGTCAGCTGGTGAAAGAAATATATTGGTATTGCGAATAACAGTTTCAAGGTCAGTCTCCATGAACTCAAACACAAGATGCAAATTTCCCTTGTGAGGGAATGCATCAATCAACTCAATTATATTAGGGCTTTTAAGTTCTTTCAGTAGTTTAATTTCTCTTAGTGCTGTAAAATTCACCCCCTCCTTTTGCTTCCCAAGCCGAATTTTCTTGATAGCAACTGTCTGTCCAGTCTGCAAACACCAAACACTAATTTTTCAAAAATTATTCAATTTTCAAGATTAAAAACGCAATTAAACAATAATTCAATTATGTTCTCATACAATTCAAATAACTCACTCACAAAGGCTAGTAAAAGAAATAAATTATCATAATTACAACACATACAATTTTGTAAATGAATTCAACACAACTATAATTAGGTCCCTCTTTCTCATAACAAAACTAACAAATGACATAAACTACACTCATTTCATCATCAAAGATTACAGCAGCTGGCTAATTAATACAACATTCTCACCACCAAATTAAACCCTTTTGCCCAATTGGGTTCTTTTTTCTTCAATAAACCAAAATAACTTAACATACAATGTCCTATTACCGGCCACAAATTAAATGCAAAAAATATAAAATATTCAATCACTATCAACTACAACATACACTGTAACAAAAATAACTATTCAACTTCCATTTATTTTTCCTCTTTTTCAGAATTAGCTGGACAAAATCACAGACCACATGAAAAAAAATTAAAATTCCCCAGACATGACACAACTGTTAGAGAAAAAAAAAAGCTAGGGTTTACCTTCGTATCAATGGCTTTGTAGACGACACCATAAGTACCTTCACCAAGGACTTCACGTTTCAGGTACCTATCAGCGACTTTCTTAGACAGATCGCCTGCTGCCATCGTTAATTTTTTTAATTTAATTTTTTTATTTATATTTTATATGTTTCGTCGATACGGTAAATCTACGCACAATGTAAGTTTAAGGATTTTCTGGTTGTATCATCTTCTCGATAAACTATCCGAGAAAATCAGGTGTTAATGATAGAGAAACGAAGGCGTTGGGCTGCTGGGAAGAGACTTCAGGAAAAATTCTGAAACCACCGGTGGCAGCAAGCGATAGTATGATTATGAGGGTAACAACATCTTAGTCCCTGAGATTTTGAGAAACAACTTGTAAAGACAAGGTTTTGCAAGGAAATAACGAATCCATCCATGCCGTTATAACATTAAATGAAATACTTGTAATTACATGTTTAACCTTAGGAACAAAACCATTCCTAAAATAAAGTTAAAAAAAAATCACCAACGATCAAACTCACTAACAAGGAAACAATTTTTAATTCAATAATCTCCTTGAGTTCAAGACAGCTTAGAGCAGTAACCTAAATATTTATGTACAATAATAACCAAGATCAATCAACAAAACAAACATTAAAAAAGAACTTATCACCAGGTCTCATTTTCTTGTGACAAACAATATGTAAAGTGTAAGGGATTTATCTGCTGCAATGTTAACAAAACCAAGGCTCAATATCAAGACCACTCACATGCAATGTTATTGGAGGTTAAGAATTGAGATCAACTCTTCAGCAATTTTTTTGTCGATCTCACAATTATTTTTAGTAATCGAGGTTCGGAGTTGACTTTCAAGTGGAGAACAGATTTCAAAAATGATCCAAAATTCATAACGTTAACAGAAGTTATCTTCATTCTTATTAGAGTAATATTTTATCTTAAAATGAGAACAATAAAGAAGGGTTATTACCTCCAAATCATTATAAAAACGATTGCATCACATTTAAAATTTAGTGTGTCTAGGTAATCATTGTGTTAACTCAAATTTATAGGTAATAATGGTATAATGGCTCATTATTTAGAACCAATACTCAATTGTTTTAATAAATATTAGTTTCCTATTCTCTAATTAATTTTAATTGATTTGATTCAAATCACGAATTAATTTAAAAAAATTTAGATCGATTTCTAAATTAATATTTTACAAATCGTTATTATCGATTTGATTGTAGATTGGATTAATTTTAAACCTCAAACCGCTAAACTAAATAACTTAAATAAATATTAAATATACTTAATATTATTGTATGATAATATTGATATTATATGATAAAATAATACATTAATTATTTTATTAATATTTTATGATCAAATAATAGGTTGATCATTTTAAAATTAAATTAGAAAGCAAACTAAAATTTATCATTTTAAAATTAAGTTAAAAAGCAAACTAAGGTTTAAAATTTTATTTTTTAACACAATCCAAATTAATAAATTATTTTAATTTAAATTTAAAGTTCAAATCACGAATTCAAATCGATTTAAACTGCATAATATAGCTTGGATTGATTGTGGTTTGTGATATATTATTAGATTGACTTGAAGTGTATAAAATTCAAATCGCAATATTTGGATCGATTTGAAATTTTACCTCAAATCGATCCAAATCGCAAACGCTCACCCCTATCGATGATCACATGTGATTAAGCTACTGGGAACATGCCATCAATTATTATAAATACTAGCATCTCTCCATCGTGAAGGGGGTTAGAGATAACAATCATAAATATTAGTTTCATATCAATATTTATGCATTTTCTTTCTTTCTAGCTATAGTTTCATTCTATCTTTCTTTTAAATTCCACACTTCACTAAAATATCGAAATTTATATGTTAGAAAGTCAGCATTACTCATAATTCTTTTTTTATGGTTTCAGGCAATCAAAAAGTGACTATTATGGTGACTTGACTAACCCAAGATAAATTTCGTCAATCTCGTTAATAACTAAAAGAATATAAAATCTGCGTGATACTTGGAATCTTTCCCTTAAAAAAGTTTAGGCATCAACAAGTTTGTTGGTGCCATCTATGAAAAATAGATAAAAAGCTCTGACTAACTCACTAAAAACATACTATGTAAACACTCAACCAGTAAGCTTGGTTGATAACAATCAAAATTGCTATTCTTGGAGACCTCGGTGGAAAGGAAGGAAAATCCCATTACTTCTATATATTCGGATCTGATAAAAATGATTCATAAACCAACTGGATTACCCCTCTAGTAAGTAAAACGACTGCAAGAACTAGCAAGCGAGAGAAGTATTGAAGCAAGCGCGTAAAAGAGGATTGACAACAATATTATTAGAGCAAAAAAAATTAAGAGATGGAGAGAGAAGCAACAAGTTGCCAAGATTGCTTTATGGCTGGTGTGCTGGAGATAAGTCACGTAAAACGGTTACACCACCTAGGAGGAAAACCACACCTAATCTAATAAGAGAAAGACAAATATGGGCCCTTCTCCAGCAGTCTCTCTAGTTTGGAAGTCCAATTTCATGGTGTCTCAAAAGAGAAAAAGAAAGTTTATTGAACCACAAATTGGCCTATGATGAGAAATCCTAATGCCTTTTTCCAAATTTACAATCACTTAGAGTTAGTGCCCTCAAATACTTTATATAGCCTAGATATCAACGCACGACGTGATGCAGGGTGCAAGCAAATTACGATTGACTTAAGATCGTACCTCAATATCCCTCGACCAAATAGCCTGACATGCAGTGGCTCAAAAAATTGACTAGTAGGCCCTTGAAGCCTGCTTAAGGTATATAATCGATGAAATAGAGATGAAAAGAAAAGTGAATTTAGGCACAACTCTCGTCCGAAAAGATATTTTAACTCTCCTTTTAGAAGGGAGTTTTTAAACTTGACGTTCTTGCAAAAATTCAAAATGTCTCAAATCACATCCTGTTTGAAGCTTTGGGCAATTAATTCAAATCTTTTTTAAAGAGTTTTGGGATATCATTCAAATTGTCTTAAGTACAAATTCTCTCTTATAATTTGTCAGGAATAAAATAAAAATTTAAGTAATTTTATTAAATTTTAATATAAAGAATTCGATACGTACGCTTTTTACCATCCTAATATTGGAGGCCCTAGAAAAAGATTAAAAATTTAGAAAGAATAGTTTCCAATAACTAAGTAATTCATCACCACCTATAAGACTGTTGCCAACAAGGAATTACAAACGAAGACAAATTCTTAAACATTACTTTCCATATAAAAGTCTTCAAAGTAGATTCCTTCACCAAGTTTTGAACCTAACGTCGATTCACTAGGCCAAATGAAGCCTCAAATGTTGGGAGCCACCAATTGGCTTAGTTTAGGAAAAGCCTTTCTTGTTATCAAAATCTCCGGGAATATTATTAAATTAAATTTTGATGTCTTCTTTTCCCTCAATAAAAATGAATTACTGGAAGCTAATTGACCTCTGGACAAAGACGCAAGTTCCAACTTCCAAATCACAACTAAAAACACCATTATCACCACCATTGTTATAGCACCGTCACCTTCAATCAACTCAGTAGCCACCATACTACCACGTCAACTAACTTTCACTGTCAAAATACTACAAGGCTACTAGAATCAAAATTGTAACTGTTAGCCGTCATCACATTTTTTCAATTTTTTCTCTCTAATTGGTAGGATTTAATCACCATGCTCCCCAACACAAGAGCTTCCATAAAATCAAATCATAGCAATAGATTGACATGAATTTCGATGAGTATTGGTGGAGTTTGAGTTTCGAAAAGCGTTGTTGCAGGTCTTGCTACAGTTGTTTAATGCGAAATGGAGTTTTGAGTTTGATTCAATTTTTTGATAGGGTATAGGATATGAAAAGACAAACATAACCTTGAAACTACTAACGGCATGTAACGCCAAAGACCATTTTGTTGAAAGTCCCAAACGTCGTCCTTATTTGTTGCTTCACGGATTAAAATGTTGTTACCCTTTAACATATATATATATATTTGGTTGACAGCTTGTTGCCCTTTAATTATGTCAGCGAAGAGGGTAAACCGGTAAAGCCAGCGTATTAGAGCCTGTTCGTTCGGTTAATTTAATGTTCCAGTAGGGTATTTTCAACGTAAAAAATATTCTCAATTATGTAATGGAAAAGTATGAATAATACTAATCAAATTACTCTTCACGTGATTAATAAAAATTTGTTTTAAAATTTAAAATATATTTTTAATTATTTTTTTAAATAATTATCATCGTCATTTAAATTTAAAATATAATATATTAAATTTAAAATATATGATTTAAATTCATGTTCTAGATTCTACCTTGATTAATTATTCATAATTTAAATAAGATATCTTGATTTAAATGAGATGTCTAAAAAATAAAATATTTAATTAATATTTTAAAGATTAATCGAATAAAATTTGTTAATTAATTTGGATATTTTAAATTATAAAAAAAAGAAAATATTTTATATTTATTATTTATATTAATATTTAATATAATAATAAATAATAAATTTTAATATATTAAAAATTATTATTTATTAAATATAAAAATTTTAATAAATCATGTTATTAGCAAAATTCTTTTTTAATATATTTACCAATTATTTTGAATTTTTTAAAATTTACCCCTTTTTAAAGGTTGTTAAATTAAGTAAAATTTAATATTTAATTTAAAATATTGTTTAAATTGCAGCAGCTGGCATTCATATACATTGTGGTTAAAACTTTAATGGGCCATAGTCTTTTTTTAAATAGTGAAGTCCAAAAGGGTTAGTAGCCCAATATTTTTAGAGTTTTTAAATTTCTTTTAAACTTCTTTTTATTAAAAAGTAGGTTAAATAAATAAAAATTTCCCTTTCCCCAGTCAATATGCGCAATGCTCAGGGGCCGGTAGCGGCCGTCAGGGGTATGCGTGTAGCAATTGGGGGCACAGGCATATGGGAAAATGGAACGCCCCGCTCCAAATTGGCGGGTAGGGTTATTAACCTCTATCTGTTCTACTTGGCAGCCTAGGCCGCACAGCTGGTGGACTAATTCCTGAAAACATTCATTAGACGGCAAAACAGCCTGTTCCCCAGCGGGGAGGTTGCTAGGCCGGTCCCAAGCTAATAAGGGGGAAGCGGCTTCCGTGCAACCGGCCGGTAGAGGGTGGGGTAATGGTTTTGCCCAGGGGAAAGCTTTG
>JAVXUL010000016.1:11742679-11781224 GCA_035590515.1 Trichilia minutiflora | reverse complement strand
TAATTAATGTATTATTTTATCATATAATATTAATATTATCATATAATAATATTAAATATATTTAATATTTATTTAAGCGGTTTGGTTTGACGGTTTGCGGTTTGAAATTAATTCAATCCATAACCCAAACCGCTAATAGCGGTTTGTAAAATTTCAATCTAGATATCAATCCAACATAGATTCAAACCGATTCAAACCAATCCAATTAAGCGGTTTGAATCGATTTGGAGCAGATCGGTTTAAATTTATCCATCCCTAATCATATCTGTTATCAAACACAATGAGCCCAGTGTTCGACAATTACAACAACTATAAGAACATGAGATTCAATCAAAGAAAATAGTCACTTTTGCTACTGCCAATTAAATAGCCCTTTTTAGTGTTACCCTGAAGGTGGTGGTGCGTGGCAGTGGGACTGCCAAGATACATGCAAGGAAGAGATGATGTTCATGTGCCCCAAGAAACGTTGCATTTTTTCATGTCGTTCGCAATCTACCAAATGAGCTGCTTAATTTCTTTGGCTTGATTTGAGCTCCATAAAGAGCAATGTTATCAAATTTGATTCTCCTCCTTCCTTCGAAAGAAAACCTCTTTCTACTCTCAAGAACAGCCTTGCATTAGCAGTAGCAGTACCTGTAGTAGGTTTATTAATTGAATCTATTTTAGAATTTGAATAAAAATGGTGATGCCTTATACATCTTGCAGTTTCCACAAATCCCACCATCTAAAGCAATCTTTAGGTGCAATTGAAAAATGAAACAACGACGATCTGCCTTCAATAAGTAATTCCTCTATTGCCATACATACAGTGTGTCACCGTACATGATTCGAAAAGTATGTGAATTTTATCACCCTTTTCTATATTTTTCTCTTTGATTGTACAATATAAGAGGCGTTGCAGATTTGTTAATTAATCCCTTCGAAAGGCCATCTTTTGATGAGCCAACGGGATTACCTTTATGGTTTTGGGAGATCAAAAGCAGAGAATTTCCTCCATCCAATAAAAATTATAGAAACCAAGAAAAAAGATAATCAAGACCAAGCATAAACTTTCAGGATTGAAGTGCCTGAAGCTCCTGCTCAGGAACAATGGCACCAATGGGCTGGTATGATTGCAATGCTTCTGGTCTCCGTCTCCAAAGTGACCATAGCCCAATAATTGACAAAACAAGAACAAGGGTGATAACTATTCCAGCTACTAGTGCAACAAGTTTTGACGCCACCAGGTCCTGAAATGCTCCAGAAGAACAAAAGTGTGAAAAAGAAAAGAAGTAGCAGTAAAGATTACAGAAACCTTTTAAGACTAAAGTGTTTCAAGAGGAGGCAAAAGGAAAAATAAATAAATAAATAAACATATCAGGAATTGCATAAGCAATGCCAGTAAAGCGGAACAAGAGAAGAAAAAAGTAATTCAAGGAAAATGCCCTGCTCCCTTTTCTTTTTCATTTATCTTCATCCAGCATTTAAATAATCTACGGATACTTATTTGTTTTCAAATTTTAATTCATCATTAGCAAAAAGTTAAAAAAATAAAAAGAATCTAATCAATCCTGACACTTAGCTTTATATACAAATTATGAAAATCAATGAATATTGGTTAAAAAAAAACAAACAACATGCGTGCAGCATCACCTTTGTGGTGACACTTAACAACTTCTATTCTTCTTCTTCTTCTTTTTTTTTTTTTTAGTCACATATAAGATATTTATAATTTAACATATAAAATATACTTTTTTATATTTTGACCCATTCTTTTACTTTTCACTCCACCCCTTCATCACCAACACAAAACTCTTCACTTGGGCATGACCTCCAGCACAATTTTCCATCCTTCCACAGGCTGAGCAATAGTGCTGCACAGCTAACCTGTCACACATGCCTGATCATTTTTCTTACCAAGGCCGTTCCTCCACCATTGCAATTGCAATCTCAGAAAATCATAACGGTCAACTGTGATCCAGAACTCAACATTCCAACCATTTCTAAAATGACATCAGAACTTCACACGTACATCACTTGGACACCGACTACTAGCCATTAACTAGAAAAGCTTCCTTCACTATTAATTTGTGCTCCAAACCTATTCTAACTGGAAAAAAAATCCGTAAATATCCACAGATAAGCACGGAAAATAAAATTGTAGCAAGGAAAAGGATAATATACCATCCCTCCCCAACCAAAAACAGCTAAAGGAAAAGAAAGAATGTAGACCCTTCTGAACATGTATGTGGGCTTCAATTCAGCCGCACATCCTAAGTACTATTCCCTAGTGGCAAATCCACATAGGCAATTGCTTCAGCAAGATTTGAGACACCAAAGATTTGCTTATCTCATTTGAATTTAGCAGCCAGAATTTCTTAGCAATCCTAGTGCTTCAAAAATATGATTGATCGGTTAATCTTACTGATGAAGAAATGCCAAAAACAGCATTCAGATAAGTAGCGGTAATAGTTGCTTTTCTTTAGATTAGTTTAAGAGAAAGATGTACTGTTTAATTTGTGGCTCAACATTCCATTTGACCAATTGATAACTCCCAAATCTCTCAGGAAACTGCATATGATGTTCCCTTAACCGCATAATTATATTCTGCACACAACAAATATGAAACAAGCATTCAGTCAATATGGTGAATGTCAAAGTTAATAAATGGGGAAGGAACAAGTCACGTATATAAATATTCACTATTACAATTATAGTATTACCAATGCTGTGGTATTAGAAATGTAATCTGCAGATTCATCAGGAAAGATGCCCCAGCTAACAAGGTAATCATTTCCTTTGGAAGACAGGTTCAGCAAATGAACCTGAAATCCAAACATCAGTGTAAGCAGAAGACATGTAAGTTGATTTAGGATCCAGCTCTAACTGAAACTTGGCAACAACAATGTGCAGTCAGATTTACAAACTGGTTAAAGATCTATTTATTATGTATGAATGTGTTTCCCTTTTTTTTCAACTTTTTCTAAATTGTTAATTCTTGGAAAAATTCAGCATAGAAATATGTAATACTTTTGGTCAAGAAATGCTATAATCAATGGTTAAAACCTTAGCTGAGATGTGATACATCATGATAGCAAGTATATGTTAGAATTCTTAGGATCAATACAATCATTTCCCATTTATAGTTGAGTGTCAGGTAAAACAGAAACAGTAACCTAAAACATTACTGAATAAGCTTCAAAACCAACATTTAATTAGTAGCCTCTAAACAGAGTATTTCAATACAACTTTAAGATAAGGTAAGCTAAGGCAAATTATTTCTGTACCTGGGTATCATCAACCGCTAATTCATGGGCAATGAACTTTGCAAGTTCTGTGAAGTTGGGCTTCATGTGCGAGTTGTTCAGGCTAATTGACATATCGAATGTAATAAATCCAATTTGAAATGCTCCTAAAGTATCACATCAAAGGAGGCAATATTATAGGAGAGACCCTATAGCAAAGCAACAGTGTGAAGCCAGTATGACATCTGATACTAGAATTCAGTTGTGATGTTGACCATAGTCATAATTATCAAATCTGTGGAAAATGACATGAAGTCTAACATTTCAACTTTTAAGGGGTATAATTCCAGAAATTGAAGAATTATATGAAAAGAAAAATCCAAGTGAAAACATTTTTAATTTTCATGATAAACATTGGGAAAAAAACGAAATTAATATTCATTTTCAGCAAAAGCCTCATCAACAACAGTAGTAAAGGAAATTGACAGTTCAGTGGATATTGGATTGCATTTGCCTAAATTGCAATCAAAACATGTCACAATTCATTGCATTGCAATAAGGTTTCGCATACAAGCATAAAATATTATATCTTGTAAGTAATACCTCAAGCAACATGGCTAAAGAATTAATACATAACACAAACTTGAATTCGAGGACCATCACAAAGGCCGCTGCATATGATCAAAAAGGGACTCTACCTGGAATAACATTTGGAGGTGGTCCATATGGGGCTAGCATAGGAAGCATTCCTACACTGGCATCATTGCTGAGGGAAACCAAATGTGGTGGGACGGGAATGCTTGGAAACTGCAGTCTTCTCCACAGTTCAGAACAATTAGTTTTCCAAAAGCCTATCTTATCATTCTCCCAATCATATGTCACCAGCATATTACGGACAACAATCCTGTCTCACAAAAACCATAATTATGAGAAATCCCTTGTGTTTCACACACATGTATAAGAGAAAATTTTTATCTTTTTTCCTTCTTTTAGGAAGTTAGGGGTAAGTGTTGGTGGATCTGCTTAATATATTAAAGTCTCAACTGCAAGTGGGTGGGTTTGGGATATATGGGGGGAGTGCGGGGTTTCTGCAATGAATATACCTCCTAAAAGAGTAGTTGGATCAGCATTTTGGAAAATTCCCAGGCTATGAGCACCACTAACCTTTGTATGCTACAAAACATGCCATGAAGAGAAATAGTGAACCACAGAGGGATAGATAGAAGATGAATCGAAAACATCCTGAAGCCACTTTATATAAATTTTAGAACCATTGGAGGTCAGTTTGTCACCAATAGGGGCAAGAATTATAAATTAATCGAAACAAGTAGTTTTCCGGAGACAAAGACAATTTGTGTCCACTGCCAAATACCATATCGACCTGCGGAAAAGTTTTTGATAGCTGGGAGACATCCCTAATGACATAACAAGAGAAACACTTAGATACGATGATTCAGCAAAGAGATGCAGAAAAGGAAGATCTACACTGAACGTAGGCAGCACCTCCCAGCACCCGAAAAACAAATATCATCATAATTTGGGTCAGGACCATGGATTTGTTTCAGAAAATGAACTTCCTGCATGAGCTGCAGTTACAGACACCATTATAACCATGAATTTACAGATCACAACAATAGGACATGTATAGAAAAATCACATATGCAGTCCATACTTCAACCATATTCAAGACCTACCACAGTACCTTACCATATGCAAGTATCCACAAGTCAATTTCATATTTCACTCGTATTTACCCAAGAAGCATTTGACTTTAACCCAATCCAAAGAAAAATATGAAAAACAAAATTTTCCGAATATAAGATAAGTAGATAAAATCTCTAATATCAGAGAATAAAACAGAACAAAAGGATCTTCATCTCAATCACACAACAGGACATCAACAATATTAACCAAAGAATATTTCAATATGAACTATTGTCATAAGCAAAAAAGTAGAATAGAAGGATAATTAAGTGTACACATTATCAATATTATGAATGCAGTTATTGCACAACCATTTCATGAAACAATCTTTTAACATAACATTAACAAAATTCGCAATCTAGATATGTTTTACCATTTCTGAGAATGAAATATGTAAAAGCAAATGATTCCAACAATCTTCTTTAATCACTAGTACTTATGTATTTTTTTTTTTCACTAAAATCAGAATTAGTTTTAAATCTCAATAGACATGGATATCTAAATTTAAATGATTTTTTTTTATTTTTTTATCTAAACAGACCTAAATGTTTAAATTTTCTTTTGTCAAATAAAAGTATATGAAAATATATTTTTTTTAATATTTGCACCCTTATAAATTTTAAGTGCTAAATAAAAATAAAGTCTTAAAAACATATAAATAAAATAATTTTACTCATACACAAAAGTAAAAAAATTATGTTAATATGAATTTTGTAATTGTTCATGATGCTATATAGTATATATATGTATATATGTATATTAATTTGTAAGACAACCTTGATAAATCTAAAATAGAATAAAACAAAAGATTAAGAACTCAATACAAGCTCAAGCGATAAATTTAAGTTAGAAAAAGCACCATGAAAAATTAAGAACAATATATTAATGGAAACCCTTAAGAGTCAAAATACACACGCAGACAAAAAAGTATGTCTTGAAAAGAAGAAAAAGTAATAAGTTTTATATAGGTGATAAAATTAATTAATTAATTAAATATGGATATTTTTTAGAAGAGAATTAATAAATTTTTATAGATTTTTTGCTTTCAGACGAAAATTTAAAAAAAAAAACTTTTTTATTTAGTAGAAAGTGTATGAAAATTCTCGTTAAATTAGAAAACTAAATTCAGCATATTAAATAATAAGTCAAAAAAACTAACGGGCCTATAGCCTAAAATATCTAAATCAGTTGTCATTAAATAGACTTTTTTTATTTAGTAGAAGATGTCTGAAAAATCTCATTAAATTAGAAAGCTAAATTCAGTAAATTAACTATCAAGTCAAAAAAACTAACAGGCCTGTAGCTTAAAATATCTAAATTAGTCATCATTGTTTCAATAAGAGTCGTTTGATATTTCTAACACACACATGTTTTCTTCATAACCATTCCCCTCGGTTAAGGAAACATAAAACTCACTAGGAAAAAATAACATCAATCAAAGATCATATTTTTAAAATATGAATTTGATTTTGAACTGACTAAACTATTAGATGATGGAACTCAGAGCCAATAAATCTTACAGCATCCTTAAACACAGAAAAAGCTTGTTGTGGAAGGTAAGCATATGTGGTTCCACTATCCAAGACCCTTCCATGCCTTCCATCAAAGAAGATCTTTGGGCTTAACTTCAATGGGTTGCCCGCTACACGTATTTCCTTAAGCTCAATGTTGTAATATGCACTGTTGCCACCAAAAACTACAGTGAATGTGTGAGATCCAGTAGATGCACTCCAAAGAAAAATACATCGCCACAATCAATATATTGTCAGAAAAATCATACCTGTGGAAAGGGTCTGAATGGGAGAAAACCATATCAGGTGGAGGAGTGATTCCACCAAGAACCATAGCACCCCCACCCATCTCCATCCCACCATAACATAGTGAAAATGAATCGCTAATAACACTCCTGTCAACAAGTTGATCCACAATACTAAGCTGACCACGACCCAAAGCCATAATGCCATCAGCACGTTGGGTGTAAAGGTCACCAGTTTCCACATTTTCACAACCAAAAGCAGCACGCTGAGGCACAAGTTCACTTTCACTGCCGAAAGAAATAACATCGTCCCTGAGTACACCACTGCTCGAGCTCATCTCAGCATATCGTCTGTTATAAATGCATTGTTTTCTATCGTTGTCACAATTACAATCAGGATTGCATTTTAATGGTTGATAGGTTTTCGACTTTTCGGGTTGGAAACTTGGATCCTGGATGACAATACAACGATAGTTGTCAATCAGCAAGCATAATAGACAGCATATCCACATATAACCTTTTCAATTGAAAAAATTCCAAACAACAAATTCTAATAATAGAATCATTTATTCTCAGCTTGAGCTCAGAGGATATCAGGAAAAAAGTGAATTTCACATAAATTTACAAGAACTGGTCCTGTGGAGCTTACCACTTCAGGTGAATTGTGAATGCCACAGATCTATTACAAGGGCGTTCCTAGTTTCATTACGCATTAGTGAGAGTACTCAGAGCAGGTTGATATTCAGATCTACCGTCTGCTACCATTAAATTAAACATACATCCAACAATTTTTTTAAAAACTCTTCTTTCAGGGGGGAAGAAACTAGGATCCCCAAATGGTAATTTCTCAGCAACCAAATGGGATTAAAGCATAAGTTTACTCAATTTATCATTACATAATTCATTGTATATTAATCGTAATTTTACAATTATTCTATATTAGAACCAGAAGTAGAGCTCAATAACAAAAGACTTGCAATAGTGAATGACAAAAGCTAGATGAAAATGATAAATAACATGGAGTAGGAAGGTGAATTGTAGAAACTGTGTGGCAGTAAACCTGATGCTTGCCACAATGTTGATAAGTGGAGCAAGGAACATAAGTCACAGTACTCCCAGTATCAACAATAAGAGCAAACTTCTGAGGCGGTGTCCCGATACTTAGCCGTGTCGTATAATAACTGAACGAATTTTGAAACTCCTAAATTTATCACAAACCCAAAAATATAACCAAGCAAAATCAAATTGAAATTTAATTGAGAATATACCCGTTAGATAGGAGATCGTCGTAGAGGCGCATGTGATCGTTGGGTTTGTGAGGTAAGGTTGACTGGTGGACGTGCCGGCGTCGATCATCTGCGTGCTTTTGGAAGGTAGAATTAGGTGACGAGAAATGGAGAGGTATAATCAACGGCCGTTGATCGATTTTAATATCTTTAAACGAATTGACAACGATGAGATTGATTCCGACAATAAAGAAAGTGAAGAAGTGGGAATCCATGGCAGTCGGTCAACGATTGATGAGAACCCTCTTTTCCCCTCCCTGTCCGATTTGTTTAAAGGATGAGTGATTCGATTACTTTGAGAGGATCTTAATCAATCAGCAACTGCCACATTATGCTGCAGTTAACGCCTAAAGAAGATAATTCGTTGTAACGGAGGCAATTAGCATCCTCACTTCACTTAATTTGTTCAATCGTCAAGCGAACCTTTCATATGAAAGAGCAGGTATAAAATCTGAGATTACAAGAATGTGAATGTAAATACTGTTTATAGTCGTTTTCTATCGTTATAATGACAGATGCCCGGGACGAGAAATGTAGCACGTGTTGACTCATGAAATGGCAACTTATAAAATGTAATACAGAAAAGACTAAAAATACGAAAGTTCAAAATTATGAATGCATTTTACTATCAATTGCACAATAAGTATACAAAGAACAACCGTCAACCAACAAAGGGCAGATAGTTGAGAATAATGTCTACAGTTTGAAGCCATATTGCATCATTCCTTTGAAATCCCCTCAAATTCATGTTAGTTCCAAGCCAATTTAAGGCTTTCGTTCCAGAACAAGGTTCCTCCTCTAGGCATATCATCTTACAATCAAAAGAAGTACAACTCAAAATACCAACAACATGACACAGGACACAAAGAGACAATGAGAGTTATAATACCAGCAACAGTCCGACAAACGCACTGACTGCATAAAAGATAGTAAACACCTAATTCAAATGGACGAGACCTAGAATGGGCGAAAATATTTTAATTAGACCTCCTTTTCATTTGTATGTCTATATGTATTATAGCCTCCTCCTCTCGAACCAAGCAAGAACTTTTTTGCCATAGATATTGCTGCGCATCATCGGAGAGTTATCCTTAATGACATTCCGTAAAGCATCATGGACATGGCCCTGATATATCAAAAGATGATAAGAACACCAAAACCAAATAAATCAGAATCTAATCAAAACCGCAGGCAATATTCAAGAATATGAAACAGGTAAATGCAAGTAACGTCATCAAAATGTTTAATTACCAAACCTTCAAAATTGAGTAGGGTTCAAGCAGTTTGAATTTTGATAAATCCAATTTCCTTAATCAGTGATTAACTATTATAAAGCTCAATTACATTGAGGCTTCTTTTGGGATTAATATAGTGCTTCTGTTGTGCTGTGCAAGCAAAACTGAGAAACTGTTTACCAAACAAAGCCTGAATCAGGTCACAAAGCCTACCAAGAAAGCTGACTGGATTAGAGTCAACCTTTTAGTTACTTTAACCCAGTCTGCTGATAGATAGAGTAGGAGGTTGAGAAAACACAAACCTTAGATACTGACAAAGCAGACTGGATAACATAATTTCCAAAAGGATCCATAAGAAGCATAGAAATATTTGGACTAGTAATCAACTCCTTAATAATTCCCGCAGACTGCTGTTCTCCTGATTCTACCAAGCACTTCTCCACAACATTACTACCATACTTATTGCATGAGAGGGATGTGTAATGCCCTTCAAGTTGTCTCAGAAGATTTGCAGTTATCTGTGGTATCCTCAGACCCAGTATATGTTGCACCACATAGTTGCTAAAGAAAAGAGAATTTGTAGATGCATATCAGACTTGGTTTAGAAAGACGAAGTTGTCAACTTCAAATTATGACTAGATAGCGGGTAAAGAAAGCAAAGAGTTTGGAAAACAAACCCATAACAATCTTCTGCTAAGAGTAGCGCATTCACTATTATCTCAGCCAGCAGACGCTGTCTTTGTGCCCCCGTAGAGTATTCAACACAATGCTGCAACACACAACACCCGCATTTATCCGTTGCAATTCCATAGCAATTATCTGCCACCACGTTCAAAAGATACTGCCAAAAGTAATAAATTGTTAGAACTTTCAAAATCCAGAAGCCTTGTTCAAGTCTAGTTGAATTAAGAGAAAGTGAGTCATAGTATTGGTTTCATTAAACTCATATAATAACGGTCTTAATAGTAAGGAATATTAATGCTAATAGACTAAAATTTCCATCACTAATCATAAAATAGTTTTCAAGAAAGAAAGGTAGCAACCTGCCCCTCATTCAAGTTATATTAATAAGCATAGGCTTATAAAATAAACCATTTGACAAGAATGAAGCATGACTCATCCAGCAGCATTGAATAGACTACACAAAAACCTCCCTAGCCTAAGGCCCAGATAATAATTTAATTTATTTTTCTTGTTAATATCAAATATAAACTCATTTATACAGAAAATTAAATGGTTTGCATAATTGACCACAAAATGTGCAAAAGAAATACATTTTTAACAATCTCAAACCGCACAAAGTCAAAGCGAAAACTATTTTTAGAAGGTGAAGTTGGCAACATTTGGCAACATCTCACGGTTATAACGAAGCCACTTATTCTTCAGAGTAGCATTTTTACTCTCTTCAACCATATATATGCATACATATATATGCATTACCTATACAAGTGAGATCTTTAAACTAGATCTGGTAGAAATTTTGAAAATAAGTAAATAAACCATTTTAGAATTAAAGTTGTATATGATAATTAAAATAGATTTACCAAATTTCTAGAATAAATTTTTACGACAAAGCAATTACAAAATTATAAGTAGATGTTCTGAAATTCCGTACAACGTTTTTTTTCCACTAAAAATGTTAACGTACAAATGTAGATGTACTAGCAAACAAACAAAATGAAAAAAACTGCTAAGTAAAAGTTTTTCTGTTTGTTATTCATTTTCAACAGGATCCAATAGCACATTCAGAATCATCATCTCATCGATGCAATGAAAATTAAATCCATGCAAAAATTGGACGGTACTTTGTTTTTAATCTCAAAATTAAAAAGAGAAACATCTATAATCACCACCCAAGTACTTCTTAGAAAATAACTAATAAGAATCAAGAAGCTAACAACGAATTAGCCAAATCTCAATTTTTTTCGTTACTGGAATTAAACCTCTAGCCAAGATAAAAGTAACTCTTTGACAACAATAAAAATCATTTAACTAAAATCAATATTATTTCAAAAAAATGATACTCCTTGAACAATGTTCCTAGTCCAGTGAAATCATTATTGGAAATATTATCATCGAAGAATATTAGTCATAAATTAAGTTGCACCAATAATCCAAGCATATACTTTAATGGTCTTAAAATAATCCAACATGAAGCTCAAATGCGTATGTAATTTAACAGAGATCAGAAAAAAGATTATGGCCATCAGTCCAATACAATTTAACATCACCTTATTGTCTTCATCAGAGAAATATTTCAAACAATACTGGATCACATGATGACCATTCGTGTCCTTGGCCAATGCAACTGCACCAGCGCATAGAGCTGTCGTAACCAATGAGATTTGATGTGGGGCGGTAAGTTTCTCTAATAATTTCAGTACAGCACGACTCCTACATGATAGTTTTAATTTAACATTTCAAGCATCACTTGTATCAATCTTTTTCTGAGACAATTCGAACAAACAAAAAATGGAATAAAACATACCCGTTCGCGTTAAGGCAAATCCTTATAAGTTGAAACTCAACCTTAGTCAGCATGAGAAGAATTTGAGTCCTCTGTTCGTCACTACAAATCTGTACAAGTTTTTGTACAACATAATTCCAAGAAGGATCGATCATCAACTCGCACACACGGTCAATCACGTCCGAGAAAATCATATCAATTTCCTCTTTTGTTAAACCGCTACTCATAGTCCTCTGCAAATGAGAAGACTTGCTTTGATCCTTGGCGAAAGCCACTATATTACCCCTAAAACCTCCCAGAGACGAGCAATCTCTTTCAACTGGCAAACCAGGTCTGGAGACAGTGTGGCTTTTTGGCAACATATTATTCACGGAAATGTTACGCTTTGAAGATTGCAGGATTGAGAACTCATTGTCAAGTTCTCTGTCTCGATAGTCACGCAAGAACCCCTTTAGGTTTGATCTTATTTGGCTAAAATTATTGGATGTTGAATCGAAACCAGGCACAAAACCATCAAAATTGCAATTTTGCGTACCCACAAAACCCAAAGAGCTCCCATCACAATTTTGCAGATTCAAACTCATCGAATTTTGACTTGTTTGTTCTGTTTCCTGCGATTCGTTTGCCAAGAAACCATGGTTTAATAGATTATCAGAAAGAGGCCCATAGCAATAGTCTCGATTCACATCAAGACGGGAAAAGGCTGGTACAAGAGCTTCATCAAAGCGGGTTTCTTGAAGAGGGTTTAATAAGGAATTTTCATGGCGAGGATATTGTCGCCGGAGTTGGCTATCCCGTAACGCATAAATCGAAGCCCCGGAACGGGCCGTTTCAGCCGGAAAAGATCGGTCACCTTGTGTGTTCTCCATACCTGCAGAAGCAAATGAAAGAATAGAAAGCAAGCGTCTTGAAGGGTCCTTGGTTTCATAAGGGTTTCTATGATAATTTAATTCATATGAAGATTCAAATTTTATTTTAAAAGACGAACAAGATATTAATAAGGAGATTTGGTTCGTTTAGAATTTGGGTAAGTTTAGCTTTGGTAAGTTTTTGAACAAAAACGGAAAGACATTAACCAAGAGTCATAGAAGGGAAGTGATACTGGAGAGAGAGAGGCTAACACCACACAGTATCGTTTTTGCATGCAAATTTATGTAGACTTCGCATATGACTACATGGATGGAAACAAGGGGAAAAAAATATTTACACGTGGCGCATCTCTGTCACCTAAGAGGGTGTTTCTGCTGTACAGCCAATAGATTAACCAGAGTTCGTTTTCTCGTCCTCCTGTCCTGTCATTGATTATACACAAACATTTTAATGACTTTGTTTTGAAAGGATAAATACAATTGAAATAATTTCATTTAGTTAAAGATTAAAGATAAAGCATAGTTTTATGATATTAATGTAAATAATTTTGTAATATTTAATATTAGTCCTGTGATTTCGTAAATTTTTTATATATGTAAGGTTAGTTCGCAAGCATCCATTTACGTTATTTTTTTTAATATAACTTGTGAAATTACAATATATACATTCTTATTTTTCAGGAAAAAATAAATAATCATATATGAAATATGTGTAAATTTGGATACATGGATAAGAATAATATATTTAATTTTATCTATAAATTTTGAATATAAACACCGTAAAATATGAATAAATGAGAGTGACGATAATATGGTTTTTAAATATTTAAATATTTTAAATGTATTTATCTTTCAATACAACATGTTAGTTATCTCTTAATAAATTAATCAAAAATTTTACAATGCTAAATACATAATTGAAAAAAAAAAATAATAACCGGATGATAGCTCAAATCACTAACAACTATTTTTTTAATATTTATATTTAAATCTTTAAGAAAGAAAAAATAAATATATCATTTAAAGTTACGTATTCATATTACTATAGATTTAATAATTTGTTCTTATTATTGTTGTTGTTGGCTGCTATAATTCGTGTTTTATCTCAGGTTATAGATTGATATATTATTGTTGTTGGCTGCTATGCTATAATTTTTACTTGATCATCACCAAATAATATTATGATGATGCCACGATGTAGCTTGGGATTATTTTAGTAAAATACCCCAAAATCTTTATATAAATTTATATAATAATATTATATTATTGTTAGTTATCTTATATTCTATTCTCTCTCTCTACATAACAATAGTATTAAATTGTCAATTAGTCTATATAAATAAAATTTATATCTCTAATATTATTATTATTATTATTATTATTATTATTATTATTATTATTATTATTGTATAAAAAGATTAATTTTTAAAAGATTTTAGCACATTTTATTATATATGACACTGATAGGGCAATGTTGGATGATATTAATTGACACCTAAATACTATTTATTATTATTAATTATATTTATTTCATATTTTTATATAATTAATATAATCGTGTCACATTAATTTATATCTCATAATTTATATTAAAAATTTAGATCTTTAATATTATTTTTTAATATCTAACATTAGACTACGGGTAAAGATTTACCAAGAATATCCATATATACATATTAACACAATGCGGTTCAAAAGATTCTTATCGGTGAAGAGATCGACCCGAAGTCTACGAACAATTGTCCCTGGTGTATCTGCTCTTCAATGAGCTTTAATTGAATGCCTATTAAATTATTAATCGATGTATTTCTACAAGATGAAAATAGAATGATTAAAGATCCACCTGTATTCACTCCCTTCCGGTTAAAAGGAATTCAAAGTATTGACAAACCAATAGTAAATGGTCAATGGTCAATTTGCATCTTTTCCTTTACGTAGAAAGACCATTGGCCCATTGAGGTAGTTTCTAGGAAAGCACTGGGCATGCTTGATTTACGTAAAACCCAAAAATATAAATAGAAGAAGGCAAAGAGGAAGAGAGCACTGAGGGAGTATTTCCATGACAAATGCCAACAGGATTGCAAAAGTTTACTCTTTCCCTTCCAGGAACAAGAAAAGTCAGCTTTGGCCATGATACATACAAATACATGCTTTTGGTACATAGAAGAATAACTAAGCAATTAACTCTAAATTTACTAAACTTACCACAATAATTCTATTATAATGGAAAGAACTGGTTTTGCCTGTTGTAAAGAAGCTCTTCTTCATCCGCCAAAATGGAGAAAAGAATATCCTCACACAATCGATTAATGAACATGATTCTATGCAGTTACACCGTGCAAAATGGTACAGTTACAGCTGACGGCTTCTATTGTTCAAATCTGTATAAATCAGCCTAAGTGTGCCCACGGTTAGAAATAATCATGGTTAAAGAGATCAATGATCTCCATGCATTATGTGGCAGACATTAGAGAGTATCTGATATTTGGAGTTTCTCTCATACACTTAATTTCCGGGATTTGTTAATCTCTTTGACATTTCTGAACCAAGCCAAGGAGAAGGAAGGTCACTACCACGTGTGACTAGATATATAATAAATACTACATATGCAGCAGTGCCAGTGCAGACTAGAAATCCAAACAGATATCCCTTAACTTCAGAGACAAAGAAATCCAGCAAAAGATAACCATTGATCACGATCACCAGGGCAGCCACAGTCCAGGCCAACCTCTACAAAATAATGAACAAAATATCAGAGATGAATAATACAGTTGGTTTGTATTTTTAAGCCATCCGGCAGCTCATCTAGAATCCTAAATGCATAAAAATGATGACAAAAAACAATTACCAAATGCATTGTCCACTCAGTCAGTTAAATGTTGTAGAACTTAACCAAGAAAGACCATCAAAACAAACTAAAAGTTTGATTGTATATTTGTTCTGAAAGCATATGAATAATTCAAGTTTGATATTTCACCTCCTAGCTGTAAGGTCAATTTTTATCAATTTAATTGCTGGGGAAAATAATATACGAGTTCGTTAAGCAAGGCAATTTAAATTTGGAATGTGTTGCTCCCAAAACTTTTGCTTTAGGTCAATTAATAGACAAGATACTAAGAAGAATTTTCTGGCACAATTAACCTGACTTAAGCTCTTTAGCTGAGTGATTAAATATGTATCTATACAAATGAAATTGTGCTTATAAAATTTATATATGGATACTGAGAGAACATACGGTTGGCTGTAGCCAGTAGTCTTGCTCGTAAAATTTTCTTGTCAAAGAAAAAGAAACAAGATGGAACAAGTATCTCTTCATACATATAGTTCCTCACTATTATCCAGACATATATTTGCTATTCGATCACAAATTATAAATCGAAACTCATTCTATTTGAACAGTCCAAATCTCAACAGATTCAACTTCATTAACACAAACACACATACATATGTATGGATTACCAAAGACTATGAGGAGGTGATTTATATGCAGATACTTTCTCTTTTTAGATGGTACATAAGCATAGACCACATCCCTTCCCAACCGTGATGTGAGTGGGAATCTATACCTTGATGTAATAACCATAAAAGGTTACTTATATAAAGTTTAGTGCATGCCACAAATAGCAGATAGGTAAGTCAAATAAGCTTACCTCAAGAAGAGGAACCTGCTCTCTCGATGACAAGGTAAGAATATCGATAAGTGCAAAGGAATTTGTATTGACTAAGCACGTTAAGCTATTCGTTTAAAATATCCAATGAAGCTTCCAAAGTGTTAAATACAAATGCTACAATCATAGTTGGCACAATCGCACTTGTGATCAATGCCCTAGGCCACTTTTTCAAAGGAAGGTTGAGAAAACCTCCCATGATAAACTGCCCAACATACGTGCCAGTTATTGCACTACTTTGTCGAGCTTCCAATAATCCAATACCCCAGATGAAAAGGATTGGTAAATATCCTCGTCCATACTTCCCCTGAAGATACTGCCCTGCATTAACTAATCCTATACTGTTGGCTTGCTTAGTACCATAAAACCCCTTGGCAAAAACAGTTGTTACAAACAAGTTTATAATGAAAGAGACTAAAAGAGCAACAGAGGACTTGACTGAGTAATAGTTCAATGCTTCTTGAACCTGGCCTTTCTTGTTGGGATCAATATTCCTTGATTGTACCGAAGCAGATGCAGAAATACATTATGAGGTATAATGACACAACACACAACTCCCACAGCCTGCCTAATTGCTTTTGAACTAAGTCTTGGAACAAAAATTCCTACAAAGTGGATGAGAACAAATTATAACTTATACATATGGGTGTACCGAACTGCGTTCTGTTTAGTTCATAGAAGAAAACAATAAAATACCCAAGACTGAAAATTAACTATTACATTTAACAACTTTCTTAACCGGTAACAGTTCTTTCCCGCTGGGTTTTGTGTCACCAAACATCCAAGTGAATGATAGAGCCATAGTTGCAATCAGAATCGGAAAAACAGCTTCTAGATTCCTCACTCCATAATTCTCTAGAAATAAAAATACAAACTGTTCACAAGACAGAATTAAAAAATGAAAAAACTAGTTAATCAAATGAATAATCATTTTCTGAAAAGCAACGAGTAACAGGAGCCATTAGTTACCAACAAAGAAACATAATCCAATGGTGCATCTGATTGCTGCAAAAGGTATGCAATTGTTTAATTCAAACATATGACAATAGCCTATAACAGAAACAAAATCCAATAATTATTTCCAGAGCCATAGAATTTTAGAAAATGCGTAAACACTTTAATTTTCTGCCAAATTCATTAACTATGCAAAGGTGAACATGGCTTCAATCCACTGTTCTACAGTCCAAGTGACAAAAAAATCAAAATCCTAATGGTTTAATGCAATCCGGCAACTATCCTAAACATCTGCATGATTTTACAAACCAATAACCTTAAAATCTCTCATAATATTCATTGCAATTCCAACATCAACCCAACAACATCACATTAACCATGCCAATCCAACACAATTAGATAAACAGAAACATAAAAAGAGAAAACACTTTACAATGCTCACCAATCCGACGCCGTAATTACAACACCAGCCCATAACGGCAACCAGTGACTCAAAATCTGAATAGCAATAGCACTCCCAATTACCTCTTGAATATCTGCTCCAATCAATGCCACCTCAGCCATGAACCACAGTATCAAGCGTGCCCAACACCTTCCTACAAATCTCCGCCAACTGCCGCCCCGTCGCCAATCCGACTCGTGCGGACAATAATTGAATCAACAGGCCCATGATGGTGGCCCACATTAACAACCAAAGAAGCGAGTAGTCTGCTATCGCTCCTGATTGAAGATCCCTCTCCAGATTCCCTGGATCCAGAAAGGCTATACTCATTAGAAACCCGGGTCCCGTGAACAAGCAAAGCTTTTTCCAAGAGAAAGGTGGCACTTGATCAACGTCCAAGAAGTCAGTATCGGTGATCAGGATTTTCTGTCGCGAATCGAATGCGGTTTCCTCGTCGTCCGATGAGGGTGATAGGAGTCTGTTGCTTTGCTTTCATCGTTGTCTATGATTCTGTTTCCCTCCCATGAATTGTTAGCGTTCATATTTTCTGAATGGAATATTTGAAATTTGGTTTGGCTCTTTGTAGCAATTGATTCCGTTTTGAGAGTTGGAGAGCAGGTTTACCTTCTGAAATGGGTGTGCAAGGGTGTCGAGGAGCGGTGGCAATTCTGTTAAACGAACATGGTATTCGCCTTGTATAAGTAAATTTACATATTTTTTTACGTTGATTCAAATTCAATTTGTTTATTAATTATATTAAAAAAATTTAATTAGAATATAATTTATTTATTAATTATATTATTAAATAATTATATCATTAATTTTATTTAATTAATTAATATAAAATTTAATTTATTTAAATATATATTAAATATTAAAATATAAATAAATAAAATAATTATATTAAATAATTATTTATTTAATTAATAATATTTAATAATATTTTTAATAAATTAATTAATTTAAAATATCAAATTCAAATTATAATAGTATAATATAAATAAAATCTAATTATTATTTTATCAAAAAAATTTAATTTCAATTTAATTAACCTCGTTAAATTTAAATTTGTACCGTAATCTAAATTATCATCTCTAGTCTTGAGTCGAAGATGTTAGATTTATAATATTTTTATTATTGACGGTGATTTGAAGTTCCTATAGTACATGTTCTATCAAATTAATTCTGTGACCGCATCCCTCTTAATAATAGCCACCTTATAATTTCTTGAGGCAATTACCCTATCATCCTAACCTGTAGTATCCCTATCTCTTTTATAAAATCATCATCCCCTTCCTCCAAAAGAATTGTGTGTAGATTGATCCCCCTCACCGTAGAGAAGAAAAATGGAGAAGAAGAAGAACCAGAAGAGAGAGAAAGAGAAAAGAGAGAAGAAGGAGGTACGTAGATAGCTTGGGAGCAACCCAAGTTCAGTCACAAATACAAACACAAATATCAAATGCCACTCCTCAATTATGTGCTATTCCTCGTTTGTTGTAAGGAATTCGTCAGACATTTTTTGCACAAACAGCTGGTACCGTATGTGAAAAATGAACAAAAAACCATTGAAGCGTCGCTCCCCAGGTGATTGCTCTACTCCTAGGATCATTCTCTACTCTAAGGTGACCCTCTACACTCAGGGGATCACTCTCTACTCCCAGGTGATACTCCTACTCCCAAGATCACTTAGCCTTCTCATCCCTGAGAGCAACCGTCTCATCCCTGGAAGCCCTCTCATCCTTGAGAACCGTCTCATCCCTGAGAGCAATCGTCTCATTCCTAGGAGCCCTCTCATCTTTGAGAGCCGTCTCATCCCTGAGAGCTCTCTCATCCTTGGGAGCCTTCTCATTCCTAGGAGCAACCGTCTCATCCTTGAGAGCAACCATCTCATCCTTGGGAGTCCTGTCATCTTTGAGAGCCGTCTCATCCCTAGGAGCAACCGTCTCATCCCTGGAAGCCCTCTCATCCTTGAGAGCCGTCTCATCCCTGGGAGCAACCGTCTCATTCCTGGGAGCCTTCTCAACCTTGAGAGTCGTCTCATCCTTGGGAGCCCTCTCTTCTTTGAGAGCCATCTCATCCTTAGGGCTAATTCGTCTCATCCCTGTGAGACAATTTGTCTCATCCCTAGGGCCATTTCGTCTCATCTTTGGGGCCATTTTGTCTCATCCCTGGGGCTAATTCGCCTCATCCCTAAAGTTATTTCGTCTCATCCATGGGGCCATTCGTCTCATCCCTGGAGGCACTTTATCTCATCCTTGGGGCTATTTCGCCTTATCACTAGGGCCATTTCGCCTCATCCCTAGAGGTTGTTTCGCCTCATTCCTGACGGCTATTTCGCCTCATTCTTGACAGCTGTTTTGCCTCATTCTTGATGGCTGCTTCGCCTCATCCTTGAAAGCTGTCTTCCCCTCCTCTGAGGGTGGTCTCCCAGTACTCCAAGTTGATCTCTTCAACTCCAAGGTGATTCGATTCGACCCGAGATTTGTCATTATTTTTTATTACTATACTGCCTTATTCTCGGTTATCTTTTTGTTATAGATCGCTGATACCGAGAACTTTTGCTTGATCCTAAGCCTATTTGCTCGATGACTCCGAGCATTTTAGCTCGACCTCAAGCTTTTTCGTTCGATGATACAGAGTCAAGCCTTTCTCCTAGTACTCCAGTTGGTTGTTTAGCCATAAAATCTTCGAACACTAGTCGAGATTCCTCCTAGTATCCTGATTCTCTCGGACACTAGTTGAGTCCTCCTACTAATGTCCCGATTCTCTCAGGCACTAGTCGAGTCTTCCTTCTAGTGTTCTGATTTTTTCGGGCGCTAGTTGAGCCTTTCTCTTAATACCCCGATTGATTGTTTAGCCATAAAATTTTTGCGCTAGTCGAGATTCCTCCTAGTGTCTTGACTCTCCAAGACACTAGTCGAGCCTTCTCTTAGTATCACGGTTAGCTCTATAGTCTTAAAATCCTGTGATACCAGTCGAGCCTTTCTCTTAGTACCTCGGTTAACTGTTTAGCCATAAAATCTCCGAACACTAGTTGAGATTCTCCTAGTGTCCCGATTCTCTCGGGTATTAGTTGAGTCCTCCTCTTAGTGTCTCAATTCTCTCGAGCACTAGTTGAGATTCTTCATATTGTCCCGATTTTTTCAGACACTAGTTGAGCATTTCTCCTAGTGCCCCGATCGATTACTTAGCCATAAAATTTTCGGTATTAGTCGAGATTTCTCCTAGTATTCTGATTCTCTCGGGAACTAGTTGAGCCTTTTTCTAGTATCACAGTTGGCTCTGTAGTCATAAAATCTCGTGATATAAGTTGAGCCTTTCTCTTAGTGCCCCGATTGGATACTTAGCCGTAAAATCCTCAAGCACTGATTAAGATTCCTCCTAGTGTCCTAATTCTCCTGGCCACTAGTTGAGCCTTCTCCTAGTATCATGCACGTGATACTAGTTGTGCTTCCTCCTAGTGTCACGATTGGTTCTATAGCCCTAAAATCCCATGATAATAGTTGAGCTTTTTTTCTGACCCGTATCAGGCTCCTTAAGTCCTAGTCCATGTCAGACACCTTGGGAGGTTAAGACCTGACCAATATTAGGTCGGTTAAGCCTTGAGCAGCGTCAAATGCTCTCTCCTAGTGCTACTGTTGGCCTTCACTCTAAAATTCCCTAGCACTAGTCGAGCTTTATCTTTGATCCGAGTCAGGCCCCTTAAGCCCTAGTTCGTGTTAGGCACTCTAAAAGGCTAAAACTTGACTCATATTAGGTCGGTTAAACCCTGATTAAAGTCAAGTGCTTTCTTCTAGTGCTACGGTTGGCCTTCGTCCTAAAATCCCCTAGCATTAGTCGGGCTTTATCCCTAACCTGTGTTAAGCCTTTGTAAGCCCTAACCTGCGTCAGGTATCCTTATTACAGAGATTATTCGCTCGACATCGAGCTTATGCGCTTAATGGTTTTAGGCTCGCCTATCCCCGATTTAGAGTTTATTTGCTCGATGCCGAGCTTACGTGCTCGATGATTTCGAACTCACTGCTCTATTATACCGATTTTACATGCTCGATGATACAGGCTCACCCATTCGATGGTGTTCAAGTTCCGTACGAAGCTCCGATCCCTGCGAGAGGCTCATCCAGACTGTAATTTTCAGTAAAAATAAATTTTTACTCAAAATTGGGGGACTTGATGTTGGTGGTGATTTGAAGCCCTTACAGTACATATCCTATCAAATTAATTCTGTGACCCCCACTTCTCTTAATAACAGCCAACATCTGGTTTCTTGGGATTGTCACCCTACCATCCTAGCCTGCAGTGTCCTTATCTCCTCTATAAAATTATCATCCCCTCTCCCTAAAAGAATTACGTGTGGTTTGATCCCCTTACTGGAGAGAAGAAAAAATAGAGAAGAAGAAGAACCAAAAGAGAAATAAAGAGAAAAGAGAGAAGAAGGAGGGTACGTATGTAGCTTAGGAGTAACCCAAATTCAGTCATAAACACAAATATTAAATGTTACTCTTCAATCATAGGCTATTCCTCATTTATTGTAAGAAATTTGTCAGAGATTTTTATTATTGAGTGCATAAAAATCGTCGAATATTTTTTACATAAATATTTACATTTGTCCAAACCAACGAGGTAAAATTTGTTATAATGGAAGGCATATTGGTAATTTAATGTTGACACGTCATATTTCATCATTTTAATGGCATTACGACGTGAAAAATTACCGCCAGATAGTCATGCTTTTGTCGGAAGTGGATTTGATTAATTTTGGGTTTTCTAGGAAAATGATTATTTTTTTAAATTATTTTACAAAATAATTCTGATATTTTAAAAAGATTAATTAATTAAATTAAAAATATATATTTTAGACAATTTTATCTTTATTTAAAAGTAAATTTTTTTATCTTATTCAAAAGTATACTTTTAAATACAATAAAAAAATTTACTTTCGAATATATAAATATACCGTGTTCGAAAATATATTTTCAAATAAAACAAAAAAAAATCTACTTGTGAACAAAATTAAAATCATTCAAAATATATTTTTTTTATTTAATTCATCAATTTTTTTAAAATATGATTATTTTTGTAAAACAATTTTAAAAAATAATTATTTTCTTACATTTTTCGTTGATTTTGAAATTTACGATCACACCAAATAACAATGATTTAATTTTTGGAAAAAATATTAGTCATTAGTGCTTCAGCATTTTGGAGTTTCAGAAGAATCGCGTAGGTCGCTCAAGTGTCTAGTTTAGTATTTCTTTTGATGTTTGTACAAATAACTTGGAAAATTTCGGGGGAGGAAGATTTTGGTGCATTCAGTTCAAACAATCAAACCGCCGTTACAGTGTTTAAATTGATTTTAAAAAAATATTTGGATAGATTTATAAATAAATATTTTTATATTTGTTATTTGCTATTTAAATTTTAAATTATATTAATTTCAAATTACAAATTCCCTAAATTAAATTGCTTTAATATATTTAATACAAAATCAAAAATTCTTTTAAAAATGGAGAATAAAAAATTTGAAATTATAAATTCTAAAAATAAAGATTAAAGATTCTTTCAATATATTTTTTAATAGATTTTAGATTATTAATATAAATGAACTAAAATCAATACTTAAACCACAATTAAAAAACTATCCATATTCTAAAATTAAATTTTTTTCCTTTCTTATATATAAAACACTCAAATTATGAATTCAAATCTATTCAAATTGTAAGTAATGATTTGAATTTAATTAATTTATAATCTATTATTGAATTTTCTTAAATATAATTTATATATTTGATTAAATTTAATCTAATTTATAATTACCATTGACCTTTCTAGTAAAATAGTAATTATTAATATATTATTAGTATACTATAATAAATATACAATATTTTAATGTTAAAAATTTCATATTTAAATAAAAATATATAAGTTAATTTATTACAAAATTTAAAATAAATAAATTATAATTTTTTGGTCCAGCTCAAATCTATTTTAACTCAAATTGATAAATCCAATCAAACTAAATTAAATTTATCTATTTAGTTTCAATTAAATTCTAGTATGACATTAGTTCGATTTCGATTTTAAATTTTAAAAATCAATATATTTGATTTCATTTTTGGTTTGAAAAATGTTGAATCGAATAGAATCAAACTGTGTTTACCCCAATAGTATACTGTATACCATAACAATTAGGGCTTTGAGAGTCGGAAATATGACAGTGAGAGTGAGAGTATCAATTTGCATAAATAAATTCTATTCATATTATGTTTTGAATGGGTATAATAAAATTTTTATAAATACGGATATGATTCATCAATTACTTGAATCAAAATTACAAATACAAATATAATTAGTTTATTATTTTTATATTAAATGAATTATATTTGTGTTATGTAATTAAATGTAATTAAATATTATTATTTATTTAATTAAATTAAACATGATTAATTTTATAAACATGAATTTAATTTATTTAATATTAGTATATATATTTAAAATTATTTTAATAAAATTAGAAATATATATTATTTTAAGTTTAATATTTATATTATAATAACTGTGTCTTAGGCGAATTCAACACATACTAATATATTTTATAAGATTTTAAAATTTTACTTAAAAGGAAATGATTATCAAATTTTAATTTTGTTTAGTTATAATAATATATTTTATTTTTATTATAATTTATTAATATAAAATAATAATATAATAAATTTAAAAAATTAAGTAAATAAATTTTACAGTGTAGGAATATAATTTATTTATTATTTTTTAACACAAATACATTATTACCATTAAATTCGTATTTAATACTTATATCCTAAGCTAAGCCAAATTATCTTTAACTACAAGCCATCCAACGCAACAGCAATTTCTTCATGACATTCGTATTTTCGTTGACGTTGGCAATTCATAGAGTTCGAGCCCTTCTTTATTTTTCATTACGGATTTAACCAAACGAAGTGAGATGTGAACATGTGGAATTCCTTGGCATGAAATCTTGATCTAAGAATGAAACATCTTCCTCTTTTTTGCTTGCATTGTTTTGTGATAAAAGTAAATAGATATCAGCGGAATAGTTTATCAACCGGGTTAAAATTATGTGCCATTATATTCTTATCATCCCTAACGAAAAGTAAGGTCGTTCTCACAACCGATCAGAAGTAGTACTATTTCTAAAAATAAAAAAGAAACATTTGGGATATGGGATGGGATGCTTTCTATATTTGGGCATATGTACATGTTGACAACGGGAAGACTGAGCACCGTTCTTTTCATTGCGGATCATTATACATGCCATATGGCACCAATAAATTCTAAAGCAGCATCAGAAGTGTACCATTGCCAATTAAATTATGAATATGACTTCTAACAAATTGCAAGCATCTATTTTCCTCTTTTCGAAATCATTTTAGGTCCGAAAATAATCTTTCTATACCGACCCCAAGTTTGGACACACGATCAAATTTGTTGAATTTGCTGTGATGGTTAGTCAAGATACGCTACTGCCTACTCCAATCAACCTCACTAGCATGAAGAATGTAAAATGACATATAATATGGTTATCTGAACATGGAATTCATTAGATTTAGTGGATAATTAGACTTCAGTCGCATATGGGACATGCAACATGATTAAGGAGTCGTCTTAGATTGTTATGGAAAAGTTTGATTTTATAATTTTAAATTAAAATTAAGTTGCTAAATTTCTTATTTAGCATACTTTATATTTACATTTAAAAAGCAATTTAGTATAAAAAATTTTAATATAATTTTTAGAATTTTTATTATAACATCATCACTTTAACTAAACTGAAATTGCTTGATAGGAAACATGCTAATACCACCCATCATCAAAATTTTATTTCAACGTGTTAATTATTTGAGTGTTTTGACATCAACTGATAATAACATTTGCATGGTCTACAAATCTAAATTCGCTCAGATTCGAGATAGGAAATCCACCATTGTTGGGCGCGGCCGGCATTCAGCTAACAATGGTTGGGCCTTGGGCATACTGAATCCGACTCCTTCTCTCATATCCACCAATTGCCCATCGATAGTAGTCCACTCAAAGCATTGGATTAGTGATCCTAATGCTAGACCAACTATTCTCACGCCTAATCCTTCCCCAGGGCAGCCCCTTATCCCGGACCCGAATGGCATCATTTTGAAACCATCTCTGCTTCCCTCTACCCCTTCAAATCTCTCCGGCTTGAATTTACTAGGATCCACCCAAATGTTTTCATCATTTAGTAGAGCCCATACATTAACTAATAATGTTGTGCCATGTGGAATGTTGTAACCTTGTACAGTACGCTGATAGGAGGATTCATGAGGTACTAGCATTGGCACCGGTGGGTACATACGCAGCACGCAGCGTCTCATTTATGATGCTACGAAGACATGGAAGTTGGGCCATATCTGATTCATCGATAAGACGTTCATGTCCGACTTTGTCGTCGATTTCTGTTTGAGTTTTCTTCAGGACTTCCGGCTGGTTAAGCAAAAGGGAGAGTGCCCACTCCATTGTGTTACTTGAAGTTTCTGTTCCTGCTGATATTAGGACCTGTATAGATTAATTATGTAGGCATATATTAGGTCGAATTACTCACATCATAGAAACGGAAAATTAGCAAATTACATCGTCATTCATCAAGATGTAAAATTTTAGTTGCATGTTATAATATTCGGAGAAGATAAATTCGTGATTACATATGGTAATTTGGATCTTACAAGCATGAGAGATTTAATAGTCTGGTCGATGTAATACTCAGGATCCATTATGCATCGGCAATAAAACCTCAATCAGGGTCTTTGTCTTCTCACCAGAACGGTCAATTCCTATTCTTTTTCTGTGCTCTTCTATCAAGCCCTGTATGAATTCATCTCTATTGATCAGACAGTTGATCATTTTTTTCTCAAGGCAACGGGACTTAATCCACGGAAAGAAATCTCCTATATTTGCCTGGGAGCTTAGCTTCAAAGTCTCAATATGTATCTCCTTAAACCTCTTCGATTCTTCCATATTTTCTACGTTATCTTTATAATATTTATTGTTATCAAAATCGCGATTTTAAACAATAAAATCAATATTTTTAACATTTTTAATAAGAAAATAATTTCGATTTTAGTTAAAATCAAAAACAGTAAAACAGTAAAAATATTTGACCGTTTTGGATCATTTTTGATCAATTTTAATCGATTTTGATCGATTTTTTTAATTTATAAAAATATTTTAAATATTTTATTATTTATATATTATTAAAAATTCCGTTTTTATATTTCGTTTTTACGTTTCGATTTTATGTTCTAATTTTTTAAATAGAAAACGATTTTAATTAAAATCACATTTTTTATTTCTCTAATTTCTTATTATATGCATATTATAAAAAATTAAAAAAATTAATACCCATATGACAAGAATTTTAGTGAAAGTGTGTTTATCCAAAAGTTCCCAAGATTCTCGTAGGCTATTAATTGTAGGAAATGTCAAGTATATTTGGTATTGTTGGTTCTTATTTAATTTTAGCAGGAAAGTTATAAAAAAATATTTAGTAATATTAAATTTTGATAAAATGAAAGCTTTTGTTTTTTTAACTACATTTGATAGTTTTAGATTTATTTCATAATATCAATAGTTTTAAAGTCACGTTAGTTCAATTCCAAACAAGCCAATCATCTCTTAGTCTGAAGTGATTGAGTATTAGTTTAGCTCGATTTCAAAGCATTTACTTTCCTCAATCTTAACTGCCGAGTGAAAAGGCCAGCCCTACTAAATATTATAATTTTTTATAATATGCCTATGAATACCAATAATTCATTCTGGCATTTAAAATTCATTTTTGGCTAATTTATCAACACCACCCATATTGTTTGTTCTATTTCAAAACATGTAGAATTCAGGAAATAACCAAGAACCCTAATGAACTTTGTGAAAACCGTCAAGAATCCCTAATTGGGTGTCTTGACTGCCTACTAAAAGCTTAAGAAATTCTTGACCATTTCTCAAACACAGGGATTTTCATTCGATCCTTGCTACAATACAGCGATTGTATATACAAGGTAACAGAAAACTAAGAATATCAGAATATGCAATAAAGAACTCAGAAATTAGAATGAAAAAGTTAGATTTGTGTGGTCCCTTCATATGTACCACAGTTTTGCCCTTTTTAATAATACAATAAACTCTAGAAGTCCATGACATTGCTGTTACTTTATTGTTTAGGTAGAGAAGCATCAGTAAGTCTACAATTCCTGAGAAATGGCTCAACAAAGCTGAACTATTACTACACTTCTAAGAAGCACAATTCATTACTAATTGAAGGTGAAAACAAGCAGTCAGTGGACACTTTGTAATCAAAAGTTGCGGGCATTTAAATCTATTGAGAATAATTTTCCAAAATAAGAGTTTTTGACAAATATCGATCATGCAACCAGAGAAATTCAGACATAAAAGCAATTATTTTGCAGTTTCAAGAACAATCATCTCATAATCTGAAATTACTCCATAACATAAGCTAGATAAGAACATATTTGCATTGCGTAACTCAGTAATGAAGATCAACTGACAAAATAACACCAAAGGACTAATCTAGAATCATTATAGGGTCACTTCTCTACGGCAAGATTTGTCAGACATTTATAATATACACACACAGTCATTATCTCCTGCACATGCCACTACACACACACACACACACAGAGACAGAGAGAGAGACTTTAACTCAAATACATAAATTTCTCTTGCATTTCTTATTTAAGAAAGGGGATATCAAACATGTAAACGGTATATGAAACCAAAGGAATCAGGCAAGCATATTAAGCAAATATTCAATTCCATTCAATACACAAACAACATTAGCAGTTTAAATTATAGAAATATATTTAGACTTATTGATTAAATTTAAATAGGCATACTTCTAACTCCTTTAAGTTTATTAAGTTTAAATTCATCTTTTATTAGATATGTTGCCAAGGTAGAGTGTAATTGCTTTGCTGTATCTTACAATATTTTATTTGAAAAACTTACAATGTCAGTCAAAATATTTTGAGCTGTAAAATTTTATAAATTAAAAACTTAAAAGAAAACAATGATGCAGAATAAACAATCCAATACATATTAAACAGACAACAGCAGCTTCGAAATGGCAACAAAATTACAGTTCACTTGTATCAAACGGGTTTGGCTACCATACAATAGTATTCAAAAAAGTATGCCACTTTTACAACCTACAACATAAAACTTGCAACTTAAAATATGAAACTTGAAATAGAAAAAACAAACATTGCAATATAAAATGTTAGAAGCCTGAAAATTAGGTCACAATTTTGAAGTCATATGCTGCACACTTAGCGTTTTAGCCTCACCAGTTGCAAACATAATGCACAAATACCAATACAGTCTATTTATTGCACACTAGGTAGAAATTTTAAATTCTTCACGTAAAGAACTCATGTAATCCCACCAAAAATTACAAAGGTAAATTGCCAATAAAGAAAACGGCCAGAAGAAACATATTTTAAAACTCACCTAAAACTTCACCAACTAAATTAAATTAGAAAGCTGGCTACAATTTTAGTGTCTCAACCTAGTAATATGCAAGTTAGAATCAGTTAAGTAATAATATTTCCTTTTACATTGGAATTCAAGTACTCACAAGCAACAATTCAATAATCCTCAACTGTCAACTCTCAAAGAAAAACAAAAAAATTAAAATGCCACAAAATCTGTTCATCCATCAGCTAATTTACAAATTCTCTTTGAATGAGTACCTTTTTTCTTTTCTTTTCTTTTTTTTATCTTTACAATTATTTTTTAGCCACAACTTCATTCTCACAAAAATAATGATCTTCGACTTCACTAAAAATTGCTTCCTCCTAATTATTTCTTGCCAGGTAATATCCAATGAAGGGATTGTATACAAATATTGTAAATGAGTTGGATATAGCCGAATAAATATAACAAACTCCAAAAGCATTGCATACCTCCTAAACATATGCCGTGCAGTAACACATCCCTCAACCAAATATCCAAAGTGGGTATGCATGGCATTGATTTGTATTCTTATTCAGGGTGTTGGAATTCAAGATCTAGTTTCCTTTTCAGATGAGATCTGTCAGTGCTGCAGATGACAAAGAAAAAAAATCAATGAACTATATCTATCATTCATGTAGAAGGCAACCTACTTAAAAGAATATTGCATAATCTTATGTATCATTTCATGGAAAGAAGTATGGCCAAATGAAGTTTCTTGATTGAAAAAAGATCATGCCAAAGCACATACTCTTTGATTACATACAAGCAAGAAAGTAGATACTTTGTTATATAACCTATATGAATTCAGTAAAGATGTAACATATTAGCCACCACCTAAATATTGGAGACTATAACAGGATTATTGCTTATTTCCAGAACGGCCTTGGTACTCCAAATCTTTCAGAAATTAACTTACCAAAATTAGTGGTATACTTGAAAACTGATGTTCCTAGGACAATCAAATTAATTGGTATTTGACAACTTTAACTGTTTCTGTATTTCACAGTCTGATATTGGTTAATAATTTTCGATGAAACTGGTTAGAGATTTGGATGAGATGAATTAAAATAACAAAGATCACAGGTTGTTAGCTATATTCAAGTACAGTTTAATATACAATCCTCCAAGTTTCATTGAAGTCTTGAGTTAATAATACACTTCAAGTTCTATCATTAATTCAATTTGGTCAAAGTCACCTAACAACCAAAGAAAGCATATTCTGGCACAAAAAATCACTATAGGAAACAAACCAACAAAAATTCAAAGTCTTTTATTCAGAGAGCAAAAAATTACTCCAACTATTATGAAGCTTTTTGCATCATGTTTGAATATTATACTTTAGCAAGATTTTGTTATTTACATTTCATTAATTAAAAAGACTGTTGGTTTCCAAATCCACTTTCATTAAAACCTAAGAAATTAAATTAAAATAAGAAAAGAGTAGAACATCAAGGACAAATTTAAGAATTTAATAACACAAAGTTTTGACCTTTAAAATAAACAAGAAATTGAGATGTAAAATTATGTAAAGGTAACAAAAAACTTGATGTGCGATATAAATATAGCTCGAAATATATGAATGATTTCATAGCCCATGGGCCATGCTGCATTCTGCTTTAAGTTTAGCTTAACATAAAACTTTAGTGTACAACACAAGCTCTAAAGTTCCATCTTGACAGTAAATTACAATCTCTCAGACATCTGATTCACTTCATGCATTTTTGGGTAAACATTAAAAACTGAGTGAGCAATAGCTATAGCTTTACCTGTTAATTGTAGGCCTACTAGGTGGTCTTGAAGCAAAGATTGAAAAATCTACTGACATTGGCACTAGTCCATTCCTGCCAGCAACATCACCATCAGCAAGCTTTGCTTTGCCTGGATGCTCCTCATTTTTATCAACCCGGCGAGAATTTCCATCAAATCTTTCATGATGTGGCATCACTCTCCTTGACTTTCTCAGAGGTGAAGGTACAGTTGGACCCTCCTGAAGGTTGAAGTCTGAAACCCTAGAAACCCGCTTAGCAGCAGGTCTAAGAAGCTTGTCCGGATCCGTGGGCAGTGGTGCAGAAGAGAAGTACCTGGATTAGAGAAAAGAGATAAAAGAAACCAACAGTAAACAAAAAACCACAAATGAATAGTTTTCCAAACCTGTGCTCTAATGCCTGCTGTGCTGTAATTCTAGCTTTTGGGTCATAAGCAAACATCTTTGACAACAGATCTAGAGCATCATCACTAGCAGTTGGAAATAATGACCGTAGAGGGGGTGCAGCAACATATTGGTATTCCACATAATCAGGAAGATAAGCTAAATCTAGCCATTGAGAAGGTGTTGCAGTCCCAAATGCCGCAAAGATCTTTCCTAATTGATCAATGTCACTTGTCCCCTATTAAATATTAAATATAACACTATTGATCACATAAAACAAACCAAAAACAAATTATTTATGTCAAATATATTTAACCAAGATGTCAGCAGAAACACATAAGAGGTGCCAGACACACAGATTTCATATATTTGGAGATCTAGGAGTGATAAGCCTCTTTGTAGTCTGAAAAAAATACATGAAAGTGTATAAGACAGAAAACACACTAAAATAGCCTTAACTTCCCATCAATAATAGTAGAGTATTTGTATGCCATCAGATACTTATAATGTTCCCCTCAGACAACGATGTCTTATAGTACAAGGTCAAGGAGTGGTCAAGCTATTAGCCACAGATATGATGTCATACTCAGAATCAGAAAAGCACACAAGAAAACACACTACAATAAGCTACACTTCCATCAAGCTTGAAAAAAAATGTAGCTTAGTTCAAATCTGATTCAAGTTCCATCAATTCTGATTTTAGAAATCAATCCCACTTTTAGAGTTCAATTCATTTTGGACTTCAAATAATAATATTAGGTTGATAAATGAACATTTCAAGAAAACAAAGAAGATAATAGAGTGGTCCACAATTAAAAAGGCAATAAAATGACAACAAGTGACCAAATAAACAACTTATTTATAAAGAAACAAATAAATATATCATGTCAGTAAATACTTAAATGCTGCCAAGGTAATCTCAGCAACAAATGTGCAACCAAATTTTGAAGAGAACAAGAAGGCAAGAATGAGTCAATCAGCGTAAAATATTTAGATATATGATACTAAAAAAATTGACACAACAAGTAACAAACACAAAACAATCAATGAGGTTAAGGGATTCAAAGAACCAACAAATAATTTTTTCAGTATCAAAAAACATTTTATAGCTCAAAAAGATTCAACAACCATGACAATTTAAATACACCTATACCTGCAGAAATGGTCTGCGGTTGAGAAGTTCAGCAAATATGCAGCCGGCAGCCCAAACGTCCACACCAGCACCATATTGCTTCGCACCAAACAACAGTTCAGGTGCTCTGTACCATCGAGCGAAGACCTATACATAGGAGTTACAAGCTTTAAGGTAAGTCAAACTTCCATGATTACAACTTAAATCACCTAAAAACTGGTGAGATGAAGACATTTAAGAGGGGGAAAAGAAAAAAAAAAACACAATGAAAATAACAAAATATCCAAAATCAATATTTTCACTACCGCTAATATGAACAAGGAATATACTAGCTGCCATGCACACCATAAAAATGCTGAGCATGCACACTTCATATTTACCCACTGTGCTTTACTCGTCCAGAGCATATATGAAAAACTTACTCTAAATATTTGAAAGTTCAAATGACAGGAAAAAGTTCCCAAAGTGCTCATCTAACATGATCAATTGTTTGTCTAAAAAATACACAATGACAGTTTAATGGATCCGATGCCCAAAACCGTAACTGCAAGAAGCATACCTGGTGGGTAAACTTGCGGTCCGGACTCCCAAATAAACGTGCTAAACCAAAATCAGCAAGTTTAAGCTGTCCATTGGACCCTATCAACAGATTATTTGGCTTCATATCCCTGTAAAATACAAAAACACATCTGAAATTCTAGCCTGGATTCACGCTTTTGACTAAGCAGAAAAAGAAAACCACCTGTGCAAAACCCATTTCTTGTGACAAAAAGCAAGTCCTTTCAAGGTCATCTGCATGTATGATTTTATGTCTGCTGGTGAAAGAAATATATTGGTATTGCGAATAACTGCTTCAAGGTCAGTCTCCATGAGCTCAAACACAAGATGCAAATTTCCCTTGTGAGGGAATGCATCGGTCAACTCAATTATATTTGGGCTTTTAAGTTCTTTCAGCAGTTTAATTTCTCTCAGTGCTGTAAAATTCACCCCCTCCTTTTGCTTCCCAAGCCGAATTTTCTTGATAGCAACTGTCTGTCCAGTCTGCACACACCAAACACTAATTTTTCAAAAACTATTCAATTTTCATTAAGATTAAAAATGCAATTTACAATAATTCAATTGCTTTCTCATGCAATTCAAATAACTCACTCACAAAGGCTAGTAAAAGAAATAAAAATTATCATAATTACAACATTCACTTTTTTTTAAACGAATTCGACACAGATATAACTAGCCACCCCTTCCGATGACAAACAAACAAATGACATTAAACTACACTCACTTTATCATTTAATATTCCAGTAATTGGGTAATTAATACATCATTCTCAACATCAAATTAAACCCTTTGCCCAATTGGGGAGCCAAGAAAAAGACAACATTTTTTCAATAAACCAAATAACTTAACATACAACGTCCTATTCTTGTTCACAAATTAAAAGTAAAACATATAAAATGCTCAGCCACTATCAACTAAAACATACACAAAAAAGAAAATAAATAAAAACCCCTTCAACTTTCATTTTTTTTCCTCCCTTTTGAATTAGCTGGACAAAATCACAGACCATATGGGAGAATAAAATAAAATTCCCAGGATACGACACAATTGTGAGAGACAAGGCTAGGGTTTACCTTAGTATCAATGGCTTTGTAGACGGCACCATAAGTACCTTCACCGAGGACTTCACGTTTCAGGTACCTATCAGCGACTTTCTTAGACAGATCACCTTCTGCCATCGTTAATTTATTTTATTTTTCCGCGATATGTTGTCTATCTCTGTACAATGTCAAGGATTAAGGATTTTCTGGTTGCATCATTTTCTCGAGAAAATATCCGGTGGTTTAAGGTGCAGAAATGACGACGTCAGTGAGGAAGAGACTGAAGGAAAAAGTAAGGCTCCGAACCAGTGGCGGTAGTAGGGGAATGCTTTATACGCGTGCGGAAAGCTTGTTCATTTGGTTAATTGACGTATTTTCATATACCTCCCTGGGGTTTGAGGTAATCACAATGTGTGCAACCTTTTATGGAAACTCATAGAAAGAACCCTATGCAGTAAAAATCGTTTGAGTTGTTTGAAATGGGCATTAAGGTAAAACAATTCAAATAGTCAAAAATTATTTTTTTAAGTTATTGATTTTATAAATTATTCCTATAATTTAAAAATTCATGAAATATCATTTATACCCATCTGCTAATATAATATTGCAAAACTTATTTACAATAAATTTATAACGTTTGAACTAATTTGTGGGATTAATTATTGTAGACTATATTATATTTTTTATGATGCTTTATATTAAATAAAATTGAAAACTGATTATTAAATGGCATAATTAAATTAATTGTGGAATATACTTGATTTTTTAGTGCAATATGCGAATATTATGATATTTAAATCAATTCAAAAATGCATACTTCACTTGCAGTTTTTTACATAAGATAGTTTCATTTTTTACAAAAATTTTGGGCAAAGTATCGATATGTTAGATAGTGAATATCGATACATGAGAAGATAAAGTGCATGGAACTGCTTACATAGCAATACATTCTAGTCAAGTATCAATACATAGATACAGTTAAGAGAAAAATATCGATACTCACCTTCGAAGAGATCAAGGATGTCCAAAATCAGTCGAAGTATCAATACATGGAAGACCAAATATCAATACATGAAGTGTCAAGAAAACAAAGTATCGATACATCTAAAGCCAAGTATTGATACAGAGACAGAGATGATTTCCTCAACGTAACCAAGTGTCGATATATGATCACTAAAGTATCGATACATGAAATCACTCAGGTAATATCTTTAGCAAGTATCAATACATGGACAAGAGGGTATCGATACATGAAGGAAGTTCATACAAATTTCAGCAAAGTATTGATACATGAAATCTAAGGTATCAATACATGTCCTGTCAACAGATTGCAATGGCTAGTTCAGAGCAATAAATGTCGTCATTAATGAGCAGATAATAGAGCCGTTGGAGAAATTCATGTCAAACATAAATACAACCATGTTTGCAGATTCAAAGGTTGTTGAAGGCAATACTCAGAGCATTAAGAGAACTAACAAACATTCTTTTGCAATCAATTCTTATTCTCTCTATCCTTTTCTCTGTATTTATTTTAGAGAGAGAAAATGAGTTTATTGAAAATACACTCTGTTGAGAGTTTTTACTCAAAATTAATTTCTGATATTGTTTTTGGGTTTTTCTTCACCCGTAACAAAGAACAAATTTTATTGGGTTTCACGTCACTCGTTCCAAAGAAAGTTGTACTTGTTGTTAGTGTATGCCCTAGAAATCATTCGTATCATCGTTTTAGGGCTAGTAATCTTGTATTAATTCTTGATTATTAATGAAAGAATCGTTCTTTATTCACATACATTAGCTATTCCTTTATATTAGCATGCTTAAATATAAAGAATATAAGTGAATAGTCCAGATATTTTCGTTTAATTGTTAAATGAACTTATCAAAGTGTTCCTTACATACGTGATACAGATTGGGCAACTATATCACATAGTAAGCATACTAGTTGCTACATAATGATATCATATGATGATATATGTAGGTTAATAATATAGGTATTGTCAAAAGAGTATTAGTATAGATTTATAGTTCGTGAATTATATATTGAACAGAGCTACATATTAACAAATCATGTGGTATGCATATAGTCAATAATTTATCAATAGATTGCAATAGTGTGCGATGTAATCCTTTGACCTGAGACGTCTAGAATCGGACTCTGTATAGATGTATATATTTCATATAGTGTATACGTACAGGGCTAATCATGCCTTATATAAGAAGCCAGTTTGGATATGCTTTATTCATATAGATGTTCGATTGATAGTCAAGAGGGGATCCGTTGACTCAACATTATGGACTGAGAGTTTTCGTTGACTCTGTTCGAGTTGAGTTCTTAAACGAATGTCGATATGATGTTCCAATTTTAAGTCTATGGTCATAGCAATCATAACATATGATTGACGATTCGTACAGACATCGAGATTAGAGTTTTGACATTCCATGAACCCCGACTCGATCAGGTTGTGATAGCGGAGGGATATTACCCACATGTGATGTGTAATCAATAGAGGTTTGATAAAGACATTTCTTTATCGTGACTTAGGAATTATGGCGCGTAGTTAGACACTAACCACAGTTGTTAGGTATCGAAATATTCGAGATCGAACTATTCGGAGTTAAAGTGTTCGATATTTACTCATGACTGAGTCACGGTGAACCTTTACAGTCCACCTAATTCCCTGAAAGTTCTCATAAAAGAGGAAGAGATAAAATGTTATCGAGAAAGGGCTAGCGACCTCATGATAAATTGAAATACCGAAATAAATACGTATAATCAGTATATGTATTTATTATTCTTTAAAGTGTTAAAAAATGATATATTGATATCATAAAATAATTTAAAGTAAATTACATGTCCCAAAATGATAATATTAATTATCAAATATGTTAGAATGTGATTTTAAGGTGAAATAGTGAAAAACTGGATTAAATTATTAATTTAGTACAAAATGATCATTTTGCCCCTATATGATAAAATATGTAATTTATTATAAATTACATATTCAAATTTGATAATAATAATTATCAAATAGATTAAAATATGATTTTAATAGAAAATGATAAATTCTAAATTAAAGTGTTTAATTTAAAAGAAAATTACTATTTTACCTTTATGTATAATGTTGATCAAGGGTATTATGGTAAATGTATCATAATTTTGGATTTATGAAAGTTTAAAATATATATTAATATGTCTAATTATCAAATTCTTTAATGGTTAGAGAATTTGATAAATGTTAGAATTTATATGGATGAAATTTTAACACTTGGCATATTAATATTAATATAAATATTATATATATTTTTAATTAATTAATCTTGGTCAAAGTTACTATTTAAATTTGACTTGAGCTTATCCATATAAAATAGGCATAGATGTATCACATAAGAGAGTCATTAATTAAATATATTTATATGGATAAATATAACATTTAATAAAATAGAAAATGATGGAAATTGAATCCAATTTTGGGTCTTCTCCTTCCTTCTTACATTGGCAGTCATGGGTGACCATTTGGGGTGGGTTTAAAGTGTGAAAATCTCACACTTGTGAGCTTGGTCTTCACCAAAATTCAAGGCAAAAGTTGCTAAGGTATTAAGCTTCCATTTGCACTTATTTACTTCCTTAGATAGTTCATTGAAAAGCATGGTTTTAGGGTTGTTTTCCTAGGGAAGAAAACTTCAATTATGCATGTTTTAGGCCATTAAAAACCAACAAATGATATCAGAGTATGTTTGGTTGATAGTAAGGATGTTTATTTGCTTGATATTTTAGTGAAACCCTAAATGGAGGTCATTTGGAGGAGCTTGGTGTCAACTTGTGTTTCTTGATGGGGAATTATTTTCTATCAATTCCATTGTGTTTCTAAGATATGTTATATGATAAATGATGCTTAGAAATGATGGTGGGAGTTGACAAAGTGAGAAAGTTGAGTTTCAAGCTCAACTAGGTGTCATTTTGGCACATTCTTGCACCCTTGTGTGTTTTGAGTTGGTTTGTGTATCAAATAGCCTTGGTGATGTGTTTGACATTTTTTATAGGTGGTTGGATGTGTTATGAAGTGATTTTGAGCTTAGTTTTGGTTTGAAACCTTTTGGAATTAAAGAGAAAAAATGGCAAAGTTTCGGGTATAAGAGGGCAAGGCCCCCGTTTTTAATTCGGCCAAACGCGTGTAACACACGTGCCCATTTGCCTGCTAGCGGACGGACGCATAGAGCCACTTCATGCAGGCACGTGGCCTGCACGTCACGCACATGTTGCACGCCAGCCAGCCCCACTGCGCGTGCTTGAGCCTGTTTTTTGTAGCGAACTAAATTTTCTAAATTTTTTTCTATAATCAAACTTCGGACACATCCCGATTCGCGTTTTGAGTGATATTGATCACTTATTAGCCCGTTTTGATGAAAACAACACATCACCTTGCCTAAGGGCAAAATTAGAATTTTAAAAATATTAATTATTTGATAATTAATTAAATTATTTTGTGTATTTTTAAATATTGATTTAGAATCAATATATTCAA
>JAVXUL010000016.1:11730603-11742579 GCA_035590515.1 Trichilia minutiflora | reverse complement strand
TTATTTATAGGCAAACATGAGAGCTAAATGTCAAAGTAGGTAGTTGTAATCTTTGACAATTAAGTTGAAAACTTTGACAAATTAAGTTAAAATATTCCAGTTACCACAAAAATGTTATGGATGACCTCAAAGATCAATGACTTAGCTTCCATGGTAAACATAAAAGTTGTAGATATTTGACATATCTTTCAATTTCCACTTGTATCAGGTAATTCCGAAATTTCTATCAAAAGATATGGACAAAATACTGAAACATGGTTGAACTGGACTGGAACAGTAACTAAGTTTTGATTGATGGTTTCAAAAATATAAGTTAGAGCCCAAATAAATGGTTAGACCAAACATAAAAATTTTATTTCAATGAGTTAGCTTTCCAATGGATCAAGATTCACTTCAATAACTCTCTTAGATAAAAAGTTATGGCCTTTTTACGTTCATTGCATTAAAATAAAAATTAATTGAAATTACAAACAAAATAAATTTTACATTAAAGACTAAAAATATGTATAAATGAAGAGAATTAATCATACTTTAAAGTATAAAAATAATGAATTTCAACCTTAGTGCATGTACATTTTTATGTACTCATCAACATTTCTACAAGTAATCCCCCCAAGTTAATAAGTACCACAACTGCATTCTTTTTTTAGCACATCCACTACATATGTCACTCTCTTATCTACGGTGTCATCAATAACCTTGATGTCATTATCTGACTCACAACTAACTTTTGCCATCCTTCTTGCCTCTCTTCCAGGTTCAGGTTTTTTGTTAACAACGGGGGATAGTTTGGTGTCCATTTTCTACTTTCTTTCAACCTCTTGTAAAGTCTCTTCATAACCTTTTTCCTAATAAACTCAAGCAAAGTTAAGATTGACTTGCTTCTGCTATCACGCAGCCAAGAATTTCACAATTCTGTCAGGTTATTTGTAATATGTTTACACTTTACATCAATTTAGAATGCAAGAGTACACCATAAGCTTTTGGGTTCAATTTTAGTAAGGTATGTCCATCCTTTCTATTTGGTTAATCTGATATGCCCCATATTCAGATTGTTGCCCTTAAGATCGGTTGACCTTGCACATGCCCCAAAAACTATGTTAGTCGTGGATAAATTATGTTAAGTGGTGGGATAAGTTGAATCAGTAGGAGAGTAGGTTGTTTTGATTGAAAATTGTTGGGTGGCGAGGTGTATTGAATTAGTGACGTGGTTGGTTGCATTGGTAAATGAATGATGTCCAGTGGCATGTAGTCCGACTCCAAGAGCACATCATAATTCTATTTTTTTCAAATTCTGCAACCATGTGAAGAATCTATGAATCTGTTTTCACCTTCATTCTTTACCCAGTCCATGATACCATATTTTGACCTTCAAACTATAATAATTATCTGGAGACGTGCCCTTATTCCATACATGATCACACACATCATTATATAAGGTTATTGAACTAGACACATCTGGATTTATTGTACCAAAAAAAAAAATCTCGTCACCACATATAAATATCACATGCACTCTAACACCTGACATAACTGAAGAAAGAATGATTCAAAATTATGTTAGTATGCATGTACTAGAGTATAAGGGATAAATGTGCTAAAGGTGGTTACGAAAGCGGGTAAGTTGTTATGGGCAATACTGACTTTTTATAAGAACAGTTTGTAAAAGTTCATTTGTACCCGATAGTTGTAACCATTGGCATTTCATTTTTCCACTTTTCGTTTTCCTTGATTCTAATGAAACTGAAAGCATATTTTCTTTGAACTCTTGATCTTTTCTTCTTGAATTTGTTCTTAAATTGTTCTAGTTTTGTTCTTGATTCATCTGTTTTTACAAGCAAGTTCATTGTTGTCTTTCAGTAATTCCATGTTGCAGACTTCATTTTGCAAGTTTTATAATTTGTTCTAAGGTTGTTTCAATCAATAAGATCAACAAGCGATATCAAAGCCCTTAGAAGAACTAATTGCCAAAAAAAGAAGTTTGCAAAAAAGAATGGTGACCACCAAATTCACTACTGAGAAATTAACTAGAGAGAATGATTTTGCTCTTTGAAAGCTAAAGATAAGGGTATTTCTTGAACTTTAAGGACTCAATTATGCACTAGAAGGGGAAGAATTTAAGATTGAAGGCAAAGATTTTATGGAATTTGAATTCTAAGGAAATTCAAAGAGAGGCTCAAAATGTTTTGATTCTATCACTCTCAGACAAAATTTTGAGAGAAACAATCAAAGAAACCACTGCAAAAGAAATTTGATAGAAACTAGTAGAAAGATACCATAACAAGTCTACAGTTAAGAGGTTATATCAGAAAAAATAGATGTATACTTTCTATCTTGAAAAGGGAGATTCAATAAAAGAGTATATAGATGGGTTTAATAAGATTATACTTAATCTTGAAATTGTGGATGTTCATGTAAAAGATGAAAATCAAGTACTCATTCTTTTGACTTTACTACCTCCTTCTTATGAGCATTTTATTGACACTTTACTCTTAAGGAGATTCTTAGTTTTCATGGATAATGTTGAGAATGCCTTAAATTCTAAAGAATTGAATAAGAAAAATCAATAGAAGAAAATCAACACAAATGAAAGTCTAAATGTGAGGCAGAACAAAAAAGAGCGAGTTTAAAGAGAAGAAAAAATTAAAATCAAAATCCAAGAATAAGGTCCTGAGATGTTATTAAGGATATTTTAGTTGTCCAAAAAAAAAGTTGCATAAACCAACGAAAGGTTCTTTAAAAAAAAGTCTAAAACAATAATAGTTGCCGAAGTAAATTTTCAGGGTGTATTTTTTCTTCTAGCTTTTCAACAAAATGAAGACTTTACTGTTAAATGGATTCTGGATTTAAGATGTATTTTTTACATGTGTTCAGGTAAGTCTTTATTTAAAAAAAAAAACTTTTGTAGATAAAAAAAAGATTATGCTTGACAATAATATGGATTATGATGTGAAGAGTATAGGATTTGTTAAGATAAAAATAGAATGTGGTTTATTGTTTAAATTACAGAATGTTATGTTTGTACCTGGTCTAAAAGGAATTTAGCGGGTTTAGGTATATTAAAATCAGTGGAATGTCCTTTTAAAACAGAATATAGTGTTTGTGCAAAGGTCTTTGATGATTGTGAAGGCAAAAAGGAGGAATGATTTATGTGTGTTCCTTGGTGAAGTAATAATTACTGGAGATATAAATGCAGTAGCGGCAAAGAAAGAGATTAATGCTTTTATATTGATTAATAAATTTTTAAAAAAATGAAACTTATGCATATTATAAATATTATTACTTACCAAGTTGACGACTCATTCGTCGTGCTTTATATAAAGTCGTGTATTGAGATATTTCATGAAGTAGTTGTTATTATTTTTAATTGAGATTAGAGATTTTGAGATATAAAATATAATCTCAATTTTTAAATTTCAAGCTTAATATTTTCTAAATTATTTTGTAGAATGACGAAAATAACCTCCATGTTTTAAGGATTGATATAATGTAATTTCGTATAAATATGGTTCAATCATTGTTATCAAAATCGCGTTTTTAATCATTAAAAACTAAGTTTTTAACGTTTTTTACAAGAAAACGTTTTCGATTTTAATTAAAATCGAAATCAGTAAAACAGTAAAAATATTTGATCGTTTTTTATCGTTTTTAACCGTTTTTAATCGATTTTAACCGATTTTATTAATTTATAAAAATATTTTAAATATTTTATTATTTATATATTATTAAAAATTCCGTTTTTATGTTTCGTTTTTACGTTTCGATTTTACGTTCTGATTTTTTAAATAAAAAACGATTTTAATTAAAATCGCGTTTTTGATAACCTTGGTTGTGGATACTAACTATTGACAAGAAAACAAACCAAAATTTTATAAAGATTTAGGTACTCCCCATCAATAAAACCCTTAGGCTTTTCAAAACTTATTGAAGGACACAGGCTTTCTCTGGCATCGAGGGTATTTGAGTTTGTTCAAAGCCTTCAGTTTTATGAGTTTTACTCTATTTTTTTATTTCTTTTCAACCTCTCTGCTTGATTTTAAGCTCTGTGGAGCCTCAATCTCTAACTTACTTTTAAGCTCTTTTATTTCTCTTATCGTAAGAATATAGGATAATTTAACAAAAAAAGCAGAAACTATTAAAATATTAGATAAAAAAATAGAGAAAAATAGTCATTTATCCCATATTGGGTGCAGTGGCGGAGCCAGCTTATTAACGAGGGGGCCATGGTCCCCCCAAATTTTCTAAAATTTTAAAATTTTATATTAATAAAAAAATATTTTTTTAAGTCCTTTTCTAAAATACATAAAATTCTATTTTGACCCCCCTAATTTGAATTTCTAGCTCCACTACTGATTGGGTGGTTAGAAAAGTGAAATGACAATAAAATTTGGGTGGGTACAACCATAGCTTATCTAATGTCTTCTGATCATTTATTTGAAATCAGTCAGTCTAGTGTTTGGAATGCCTGTCCTACTGAATGAGAAGAAAAGAGAAAAGCCATAACATCAGTCACAGAAATTCTTCGGTGGAGAAACAGATTGGCTATTGGTACTTGGCCTAGGTGGTTGTATTCCTCAGTGCTGGCTCAATGTGTTGGAAGAAGTTGGAAATATGAAATTGTTTGATGCAGAAAGGTTTCCATTGCTTAGCGATGGGCACTGAAATTCATTCAAATTCCAGTCATTAAAGAATGCCTTCCACCTAGAGAGATACTCGTAAACTATTTCGCTGGTAACTTGAACTACATGCGTTTATTGGCAGCTAAAAAGCAGTAAGCCTTAAGTTATACATTTAATATTTTTGGTTTGTTTCTATGTCTTTGTACTGTATCTGTATCTGTTTTCGACAATATTCAAGTACTTCACCGATGTATTTTTCAAAGGTTTTAAATATTTTCATGATTAATATCAGAATTTGGTTGATATTACTTTATGCTGACATCAAATTCTTCATCTTCAACATGCAAAACTCCAACATTGGACAAAGAGAAAAACATTTGAGAGACATTACTCTTTCAATCGTTAAGTTTAACTAGGTGTATATATATGTACAAGCCTAGATCTAGCTCCATACGAGTAGATGAATACATACCACTCATGAAAGAATTGCAATAATCACATCAATCTGCATATTCAAGGAAAATAAGTAGGTATATGGCAACATCGGCACCAAAAAGCAGTCCCACCACTTCTGCCTCGAGCAACTGCTATTTCCTCATCGATATAAAACCAGACAAAGAAAGGATCCTTGTTAACGTTGCTTGGTTCTCTGTCTTGCTTCTGGCCAAGACCGATCTCCAGAGGTTTCAAAGGACCAATTTTGATGCGAACACATTCGAAAATGAAGGCCAGTATTCTATTGTTCCAAGAAAATCTTCCTTCAAATGTTAAGCAGCCAATTGGACCAAGATATACTCCATTCTCAATCCTCTTTCCCTGATGAATGAGGGCAATTGAGATTAATTAGTTTCTAAAGCCCACCAAAAGAGAAAGAAGAGTCTGTTTCTAAATCAATTGCTGATCAAAGCAATCCAAAGAAATTATAAATTTTGAAACTAAAGCAACTGCCTGGTTCTCCTTCACCATATAGGGAAACCGCAAATGGTGAACCTAGTGTAACAACAAGAATGTAAATCTGCATGTGCATCATGTAAAGGATGTCTAGAGTAAACCAGAGACATGCAGATGCACATGCACAGACATATGCATACGCATACACCCTTTTCGAAGTTGGTTGAAAATAATATCATGGAAAAAAGTATTTCTGCTTACTTTCATATTAAGGCCATCATCAAATTTTACACAGCTTGTGAACCCAACCTAAAACCATTAATTTCAAGCACCTAACCGGAACAACCACTACTAAATTTTATGCTGAAGTTCCAAAACATTGTTTGAGGGTTTAAACAGTTTGAATCTGAGAAAAGGACATGATAATGCTTACAGCAGCATCGAATCTCTGAACAGCTGTAAGAGGGAAGTATCGACCACTCTTCAATTTCTTCTGTATTTGAGAAGATTATGAATTAACAATAAGCATTTTCACATCATCAGAAAAACTAAAAAAAGTAAACATAAAAAAGGGAGGGCAAAAGAAGCAAGTATATTAACCTCAGCGGTGAAAATTAGCATCCACGTTCTACCAGGGGACTCTGATCCACCAAGTGTCTCTAAAAAACCAGAAGGATCAATTTTTGCCTTCTCAATTACAGATAAGGCAGATAGAATCTCCTCTGCTGCAACCTTTCTTGTTTTTGCTGCTTCTTTAAGCAATTTCACACTCTTCTCTACTTCCTAAACCATATGAACAATGGATTTCACTCATAAAATTCCGTACCCACATTGGCAATGAACTAAAACCACTTTAATTGACTGTCAAATTGCTAAGTGAATTGCAATTTTGAAAAATAAATGTCCAATCCAGGCAATTTCAGTTCCTAATAGTGAAAGAAAAGCTGAAGTAAAATAAACATTTATGCTGACTTAATCAAGTGGTGAAGAACGTCAGCAAATTCCGAAGAGAGCATAAAAGTGAGGAGAATGGAGAAGCATACTCTGTTGGTGTTGGTCTTCCCTTCTTCTTGGACAAGAAGTGGACTCGGACCAATCTCGTCTTTCTCATCCAGCGTAGCTCTGGATTTTACTCCTAGAACTCTGAAATGATCGTTGTTTGTGGCCCTGAATGGAGTATATGTTACGTTGGTTCGCAGAGACAAACTTGAGGGTTGGAGCGATGGCTGAGGTGAATTTCGGGCTACCCAGTTGAGGGAAGACACATATGAAGATGAAGCAGCCACTTGTGAGCCCATCGCTTCTCCCGTTTTCTGCAGACTCTAAAAGTTTGAGAGGTGGCGATTCTTTATTGCTCCGGTCTTCTGCATTAACCACTTTCTATTCGTGGATTAGATTATTTTTCATTTTTGTTTGAGAGGTGGTAATTTTTAATTGGGATATTAACATCTTTGCGCCTGATATTTTCAATATCTCAACGAATGCTACACTTTTCAATTTGTTCCCTTCAAGTCCCTGCTATAGTGCTCCATTAACAGAACTTTAATGAAAAATAGGTTTTGAAATCATATTTAAATTAAAATCGAACTAAGAAATTATAATTTGAATGATATAATCAAACCTTAATGATAATTTATCTTTACCTTTTGTCTATGGAAATCATTCTATTTGCTTTTTGTTTATAATCTTTGAATGAAGACTTGCCCTTGAGCATTTATCAATTAATCCTATCACAAGTATATTTATATTAATAATTATCAATCATACCAATGATTATAATACAAGTTATATTGGTTTAAGAAAAATAATATTGAAGTAGTCTCCCAATTACAACTAAATAGAACTCAATTGCACTAAATTCACTTCAATATCAATCACAACGTATATCATTGATAAATTAAAATATTACACGGATTGAAAACAGTTCATCAGATTGTAGCAATCATCCTCTAGTCTCTCTTGCTAATGGATAATACTCTTCTTCAGGCTGTCTACACCAATAATAATAAGCAGCATTTACCCACCGAGGATGCACCAAAAATTTCTTCTTCTCTTCTGCCCGTCGACAACTCTTATTTCCTGCATTTGATAAAACCATATGCGTTACTGAAGAATCAAGCATAATTTTGTATTTGTGGAATACTGGAATAAATATGATCAAAGGTGGCATGTGGAGAAAGGTTATCAAGACATATAAAGAATTATTTGTCTTTATTATTATTTGGCAACTTACAAGTTTCTGGGAACAATGTCCACCGTCAGATGTCATATGTATAACTCACTCCAGTTTTGTATACTGTAAAAGGCGTGACTGTGATTCTCAACCCGTGAATCACAGTCACGCCTTAAACCAACACGTATCAGTGTCATCACTCATCAGACGCGACTCGTAGGAGACAAAATACGTACTTAATACATGAAAACACGACAAACAAAAACAGGTTTTTGGACATAATCCCAACATGATCAAGGCGCGTCGGAATACAAGAAAACGTGATAATGACCAAAAAATCAAGAGAATTATGGCTGAACAAATTTACAATATGAGAATTAAGATAATTATCAGAATAACTTTGTGAAGTTAATAAATAATTAAATATTAAAAAGAACATGTATCTGATATTTTATTGATTTTAGTCTGCATAGAGATAAGGTAATTATACTAATAAATAGGTTTAAATTAAATTTTTTATTTTTATAATATTAAATAAAATTTTTAATTTCTTTTTGTAAAATTTTTTTATCATAATTAGAGGATATAAATAATTGTTAAGAATTTTATTATATTTAATAAAATTTATATTTATATTGATTATTTTTATATTAATAAATATATATAAAAAATTATTACCATATAATGTTGTATGCATATTTTCATTTTTCAAAAATTATTGTATTATTATTTTTTGTCGTGTTGTACCCATATTACATGCCCGTGTCCCAACTTCATAGTTCTTTAGGTATCAAAGTTTTATATTATAAAACATGGGAGAGTAGAGAGTTATTAGAACTCTCCATCTTTCCATAACACTCATAATAAATAAAGGTAAGTGGATATTAAATATGGGAGACTCTTTACCTTTCCATAACATCTATTATAATAATGGATAATGAATGTTAAATGTGATACAATACCTATAATAATGAGGAAAAATGAGGAGTAATGGATGACTTCTCACTTATTATAACTTCCCCTATAAAAGAATAAGTTTATTTCACAATGTCAAGACTTTTGATAGAACTTTTGGAGAACTTTTGGTGTTTTGTAAAATCTTAATATTCTTATAAGAACTCAAGGTATTTAGGCTGTGAATTCCACATTCAACATCCGTTATTGTGACTCGGATTTGATCAAAAAGAAAAGGACCATTATTTATGACAGGAGAAACCCGTAAGTTTTTATTTTAGCAACCTTATTATATTATTTTTTCAAACATTGGTATCAGAGCATGATTAAAAGAATTGAGATTTCATACATGAAAAACATAAATATTTATACTGCTTAAAACTTAAATTCATATTTCTGTATAATTAGGACGATTATTTCTAGAGAATAATTGTATATCTTGAGAAGTATGAAAAACCATTAAAAAATTACTATTTAAACATATGAAACAAAATTGAAATCACTGAATTATGACTAAAGATACATTCTGACTCTTAATTAGATCCCATCAACTTGGATTGATCCATAAGAGGTAACGAAAATGAGACTAATTTTTTTTTTTAAAAAAGGTTTTATATAATTTTTGTAATTACAGGAATATCAAGTTTTTTTATTAAAAAAAAATTAATGTTGGGAATTGAACCCAATACTTAAAGTGAGCAAACGTATGTCTTTTGTCTACTGGACTGAAATTTATTTTATGATTTTTATGTAATTATAAATATAATTATAAAAAAAATAGCTCTTTCATAACTTTAGAGACTTCAATTTTTTTATGAATTGTTATTGTAATAATTCACACACAAAATAAAAAATAAATTTTTTTATTTTTTTATAGAACTGTGTCCGATTTTTCTCATGTATGTACATAATTATATTTTTTCTTGTTTGTCGAAAAAAATGGTACGCATTATTTGAACCCCGATTCGGATACATATTGAAACTCAAAGGCTTCGATCTGGAGACTTATTGACTGATTTATGTGATCAGCGATTGAATCCAGACATGGATATAATTTATCATGTGATTCAACTAAATGAGAAAATTTAAGAAGCTATCTTTGCTGAATGTCACTTATCTAAAGATTTAAAATTTTTCATTTTATATAATACTCTTTCAAATATATGAAAAATTATTATGTATACTTTATGGAAGTCTCTTAAGTCTAGCAAAACCTATAACAAGCTAGTAATATTGTTTGTATAATATGCTAGCAAAAGAAAGTTTAGGAAAAACAACTTTCGTCCCAACTTCAAACAGATTATGGATTCAATCCCTAGGAGAGTTAAGGTCATTAAGTCTCAGTGAAATGTATGTGTTTTATTTTTAATAGTCATTCATTTGAATTATTTGTTAATTCAAATAAAAAAAATTATTTGTTAATGTTATTTTGCTTTATAATGATACATTTATATATTTATGTAAATGTTATTTTGCTTTATAATTTGTTTATTAGCATAATAATAGAGATTGTTTGTGTTATGTGGGAGTATTCAAAATAATATTTTATTTTGAAACTAAACTTTACATAATGAAATTGAGTTAATGATGAATGCAAATAAAGATCATGGAAGATGATTGCGTATTCTACGTACTCTTTCAATTCTATACTTTAGGTGCATCGTTATTAATTTATAATTCATTTGTAAAGATTTAAGTGCATACTTTGATAGGCATTAATATTTGTACAAATTTATACAGTTAAAATTCCTAGATCAATGGCTTCAGCAACAAAAAAATATAGTTGCCGAACTTACTAAATGAGTTAGGCTTAATGAGGGTAATTATAAAATTTAGAGTATGAAAATCCAATATGTACTGGAGGAGCAAGAGGTATTAGAATGTTTGAATAATACCATAGAACAGCCTAGAGAAGGTAATACTGCACAACATATGAGAGAGTTAAAAGCTTATAATGATTGAAAAAGAAAGAATTCTCTAGCTTGGATTACTATGTTGAGTAGTATCGAGGATGACATCATGCGAGATTTTTGCAAATATATCACAGCCTTTGAGATGTGGGCAACCTTAAAAGAGAAGTTTGGTGGAACTTCCGTGACTAAGCTTAGACAACTTACAATTAAGTTTGATACTTATAAAAAGCGAGTAAATCATAACATGAGACAACATCTACGTCATATATCAAATATGATTAGCGAGCTTAAAGAGGTTGGTATGTTATGACTGACAAACAACAATTATAGGTTGTCATTCGCTCTTTACCACACAACTGGGAGCATATAAAGGTGCACCTAACCCATAACGAGAGCATCAAGACTTTTGATGATGATGCTCATCATCTTGAACTGGAAGAGGATCATATAGAAGCAACCAGACTAGATGTTGATGAATATTTGGTAGGTTCTAGTTCAAAAAGGCTAACTAATAAAGGGCCTCAAGGAAAAGGTAAAAGATCAAAGAAAGGCTAGAAGAAAATTAAGCCAAATAAAAAAAAAGGAAAGGGTTCTTTCAAGAAAAAGAAGAAAATGTTAAAAATCAAATGCTATAATTGTGGCAACAAGGGGCATTTTGGTCGAGATTGTTCAGAGCCAAAGCGTGGCACTGACAAAGAAAAGGTAAAGAACTTTAATACAAATTTTAATGTTATATTTGTTTCTAGTTCTGTATTTTTAACTGAATATAATCCTTTATGGATTGTAGATTCAGGTGCCACAAACCATATAGCCAAAGAAAAAGATGCTTTTATGGAGTATCGTCACATTCCATAAGGTTCAAGATGAATATATGTGGGGGATAATAATAAAGTAGAAGTAAAAGGAATCGGCTCATGCAAATTAGTGTTGCATGGCGATCGAATTCTCATTTTATATGATATATTATATGCTCCACAAATATGACGTAATTTAATCTCTGTAGTTGTTCTTCTTAGGCTAGGTTTTTCTATGAACTTTCATGGTACTAGCGTTGATTTATTTCTTGAAGACTCATTTTATGGTTTAGGTTATATAATGAATGGTTTTATTGTGATGGATGTTGATATTAGTACTAATGTTAATGAATTTATTTCTTCATTAGTAGCATCTACTTCAAATAATTTAATGGATGACGTAGATTTATGGCATTCTAGATTAGGCCATATAGGCCAACAACGAATATAAAGACTAACAAGAGAGGGTTTGTTAGGCACACTTGAAAGAGTCGAAATGTCAACATGTGAGCATTGTCTTACGGGCAAAATGGCTCGAAAACCATTTAATAAAGGAAATAGAGCCCAAATTCCATTAGAATTAATCCATTCAGACATCTGTGGTCCAATAAATGTTAGGGAAAGACATAAAA
>JAVXUL010000016.1:11710775-11723481 GCA_035590515.1 Trichilia minutiflora | reverse complement strand
TTATTTTGCCAAATTAAAAAAAAATGTAATCTATCAAAACAATGACAGTTTATAAACGATTGTCAACAGAAATATTATCTTAATTGATAATGCCACAGTCTTAAGAGATGTCACAGATTTTTGGAATCGTAAAAAATGAACGATCGGTGATTGTAAATATATAAATTGAAATTTTAGAATTTGAATACGTTAAACTTAAATTTATTTTCATTAAAGATATTTGGATCATACAAAAGGGATTTGGGTTAATTTTGATTGAAATTATAAATAGTAGTTTTTTTTTTAATAGAAACTACGAATAATGTTCATTTCCGATTAATTCCCAAATTCAAAAGCAACCTCCAAAATTCCAGCGTAAGCATTGAAACTCGCAACTGATTCACTCTTCGTTTCCATCTGAAACCAGTCAGCATTTCCTTTGATATCATCACTCTTTCATTCTCAGTTACAGGAACCTCAAAAACTAGCCGAAGCGATGTCGTCGAGAAAGCTTCTCTCCAGTCGCCTTCGAATCTCCCTCCGTCGTACTGCAAAACCTCAGCTTTCCCACCCAAGATCACCATTCACGCGTTCTCTTCCTTCCCTCCGCACGAGCGCCTCTCATTACTCTGCCTCAGCCTCTGCCGCACCCGCCCCATCCCGGAGATCCTCCGTACCATCTGCCAAAGTCTCCAGTGGTAAAATCATCGATGAGCTCACTTGAAAGGGTGCGATCGGGCAGGTGTGTCAGGTTATCGGTGCCGTTGTGGATGTGAGGTTCGATGAAGGATTGCCTCCGATTATGACTGCTTTGGAGGTTATTGATCGCTCGGTTCGATTGGTGCTGGAAGTGGCTCAGCATATGGGTGAGAACATGTGAGAACCATTGCTATGGATGGAACCGAAGGGCTCGTTAGAGGGCGGAGAGTTCTCAATACCGGCTCTCCTATCACTGTAAAAACATCTTTCTTTTTTTTTTTTATTGTTTTGATTCATTGATCGCTCTGATTTGAGTGAATGAATATGATAACGCAAAATGCATCAAAGTTTGAATCATTTGTGATTTTTTCTTCCAAAGATGGTTTTTTTTTTTCTAAAAACACTTGCTGACCTAAAATGAAAGCTTTTATTGTATTGAGGATGGTTGACCAAGTGTTTGTCGCATTGGGTTGGTTATATGTCTATTTCAATCATAGATTATGCAAACTTTTTTTTATTTATTTTCTTTGTGATCAGAATGTTGTCCGTAATCTGTTTTATTTCCGCATGCTTCGGAACTAATACTATGTCATATCCTCTGTTTGATTTTAGGTACCAGTCGGCAGGGCGACTCTTGGCCGTATTATAAATGTAATTGGAGAGCCTATTGATGAGAAGGGTGATTTAAGTAAGAAGACAGAAACTCATTTGGGCGGGTTCTATCCCAAATTGATTGTGTTGTAAATTTTATATTTGATAACAAATGTTTCTAACTGCTGTTTTTCTTCTTTTTTATTAGAAACCGAACACTTTCTACCGATTCTATTCATAGAGAAGTTCCAGCATTTATTGAGCAGGGAACAGAGCAACAGATTCTTGTTACTGGAATTAAGGTATGCCAATTCTTTGCACCTTCTAATTACCTAAATGGGAGAAAAAAAACTTCTTAGTTCTTGTTGTTTTCAGGTTGTTGATCTTCTTGCACCATACCAAAAAGGTGGCAAGATTGGACTCTTTGGTGGTGCCGGTGTGGGAAAGACAGTGCTTATAATGGAACTCATTAACAACATTGCCAAAGCTCACGGTTGGCTGATCCATGTGCAATATGGAAGTCTTTTTGTTTGTAAATATTAGTCTGCAGATTATTCATGGAATGCTTTGTTTGTGTTTCCCAGGTGGTTTCTCTGTGTTGGCCGGTGTAGGAGAACGCACTCGAGAGGGTAATGACTTGTATGGGGAAATGACTGAAAGTAGTGTCATTAAGCTTGGAGACAAGAAGGTTATTTTACTGCGATTTCGCTTTATTCTTTTAAGGGCTCCTTCTTCTTCTCCTCCTCTTTTTTTTGGTTGTATGCTATTAATATCTTTTATTTTTGTTGCCCGTAGTGGATTCCCCTATGTGTTATCAAATATGCGCAGCCTTTTTCTCAAGCATAATTCCTTAAATTTCAGGCTGATAGCAAGTGTGCAATTGTATATGGTCAAATGAATGAGCCTCCTGGTGCTTGTGCTCGTGTTGGGCTTACTGGTTTGACTGTAGCTGAGCATTTCTGTGATGCTGAAGGACAAGATGTGCTTCTCTTTATTGATAATATTTTTCGTTTTACCCAAGTAAGATTTTCTTTCCTTCCCTTCCGAAATAGATATTACAACAATAATATTTCTTAAGCAATGCTCTAATCTAACTATCCTTTATTTTTCTTCACCCAAACCTGCAGGCTAATTCAGAAGTGTCTGCCTTGCTTGGTCGTATACCATCTGCTATCAGTTACCAACCTACCTTGGCGACTGATCTTGGAGGCCTTCAAGAGCGTATTACCACAACCACGAAGGGTTCCATTACATCTGTTCAAGCTATTTATGTGCCTGCTGATGACACGGATCCAGATCCAGCTACTACTTTTGCCCATCTTGATGCTACAACTGTGCTGTCCCGACAGGTACTAGTCTTTTTTATTTTCTTTTACTTTTATTAAGCTGGAGAAAAGTAACTGTTTTATTTAATGTTATTGGTGGCTAATGACCAGATTTCTGAGCTTGGTATCTATCCTGCTGTTGATCCTTTGGATTCTACATCACGCATGCTCTCGCCTCATTCTGGGAGAAGAACACTATAATACAGCTCGTGGTGTTCAGAAAGTCCTGCAAAATTATAAAAATCTGCAAGATATTATTTCCATTTTGGGAATGGATGAACTCAGTGAAGATGACAAGTTGATCGTTTCTAGAGCTCGGAAGATTCAGGGTTCTTAAGCCAACCTTTCCCATGTTGCTGAAGTTTTCACTGGAGCCCCGGCAAATATGTTGAATTAAAAGAGACCATTACCAGTTTCCAGGTGAGTATATTTGTCTTTATTTTGGACCATAAGGATCTTTTATTTTCTTATCCTATAGAAATACAAATCATTTCAAAACTCGTCTATTGCAGTTCATCTTTCACTGTGTTTAGAGACTGAAATCTTGCTTTTGCATGGACTCCTGATTCATGATTTCTCGTAATTGGACTCCCAACAGTAGAAACATCAATTAATCAATTGTACTGAACTCTTGTTTGTGCCATGATGCAGGGAGTCTTGGATGGGAAGTATGATGACCTTCCTGAGCAGTCATTTTACATGGTTGGTGGAATTGATGAAGTCATTGCCAAGGCAGAGAAGATAGCCAAGGAAAATGCAGCGGCTTAATCTCTGTCTGGTTGTTTTATTTTCTATTTTTTCCCCCGGCACTCGAAAGAGTTAATAATGTAATTGGAGTTGGCCAAGCATCCTGAGTTGCATATTTTTTAGATCAACAATGTTTAGTTTCTTCCAAAAGCTTTTAATTTTTGGTAGGTATAGAATGAGACGAGGGCATGGTCTCTGAGATCCTGAGTCCTTTCTGTGCAATTAAGGACTCATTCATCCATAATTTTGTGTTCATATAGAATCTTAACAGCGTTCTCTTAACTTAACTTACAATATTTTTCACAATCTCTGTACAAATTTTGATATGGCACTCAAAATGGACTGAATATAAATGAAAGCATTCTCCACGTATCATCTGGACTCAAATGTTGTTTCTAAATTTTTCATCCTCAATGTGTATAATAAATAATTTTGAAATATAAAATTTGATCATTCCCTTTATGAATTACATAAACAAAATTTTAGGGTAACATGTGAAACATTTGGGGTTGTAAGTTTAAATTTGAATTTTTACTTCAATAAAATATTCATAATTTAATAATTAGTTAAAAGAAGAACGATAAATTACTCCTATAAATTTAAAAAATTAAAAATATTTTTCTCTATTTTTTTTTGTGACATATAACTCCCTTAAAATTAAAACTGATGACAAATATCACCATGTAATTTCAAAAATATTATTATATTTTCTTTAATGATAGATATCTTTCAAATTTAACACAGATGACAAATACTCCAATAATTAACTAAAAGAATTATATCCCTAATTTGAAGAATATAAAAATTTCGTAAATTATATTTTTCAATTTATATTTTTATAAATGTTAAAATAAAAAAATAATTATTTTAATAATAATTTTCAATAATTTAAATAACAAATTTATTTTTCTGTCCTTCTAATCTCCTAATCCGTTTGTCAAGTTATTTCTTTAATTTAATAATATTTAAAATATATTTCATGTAAATTAATATAATAATATTTTTTATTATATATTTTATTTTATTAAAAAACTATATACTAATAATATGATACTACTATATTAATTTATTTAATTTCTGCTCAGAACGAGTACATATCTAAATTCGCAATTAATCTCAAACAATATATAGGTCCAAAATCTGGAATGGTACAATATCTTGTTGGCAATGGCATCCACGTGCTGAACATGCTTTTTTTTTATTTTTTAAAAAATTAAAAATGGTCAAAATAAGTGTGCTTTATTAAAATGTTGTTTTTCAATTTTGAAATTAACTAATAATGTTGAAGCTAAATTTCTCTTAGCCAAACACGTTTTATTTAATACGATAAAAATATTAAATTATCCAAAATTTTGTAGGTGTCGAAAAAAAAAATCGTACTCTCTCTTTTATTTTAATTTTTTATATTATTTATCAAATATCATTGAATTAAGTGTTATAAATATTTTTTTTACAATTAAAATGTAGATATTTAGAGTTTAAAAATAATTTTAATAGAAAATTATTGATTGATCGAATTACTTTCCAGCGTCAGTAATTTTGAAATTTGAAAATGTGATCTTGAACTTTAAATATAAATGCTACTTCTTTTTTAATAGGTTTGAAATTAGACAATCTCTCGCTCTCTTTTTAACTGATATACTATTTAATTAAAATTAAATTTAAAATTTTTAATTTAGATTTGATCTTATTTAAATAGGGATCGATTTTTTAAATTTTAGTTCAAATCGAACTGATATCTGGTTCAACCTGGTCCTAATATCAATTTTATCATTAAAATTTTAAAATTAAAAAAATTATAATTTAGTCCCTATTTTTTTAAATAAATTTTAAAAATCTTATATTTTAATTTAAAAAATTAAAAACTATCAAAATAATTTTTAAAATATAAACAACCATATAAAATAAATAAATATAAAAATCCAAATAACCAATTAAACTTCTAACGATTAAATAATAAAATTATCCTCATAAATATAAATAAATCCAAACTTAAATAATAATTATACTTTTCATTTTCAAACAATCAAATAAAAAAAATTATGTACATGCATAATAATTAAACATCCCCTCATAATATAATTATACAAATAAAAAAAATTAAAATTCAATTTAAATAATATATAATAAATTTTTATAATAAAATAAAAAATTATTTATACATAATAACAATCAGATCCCTAATAAAAATTGATATCCGATAAATTAAGATCGAATTCCATCTTATTTAAAATCGAATATAAATTTTAAGATCGAATTCGATCCTAATTAACAGGTATTCGATTTTTCACATATTAAATTTTTGGATACTGATCCGTATTCTAAAAATATGATTATTTTAATCAATTCTATTTTCTAGTTTAAAAATTGCTTCAACAAATTCATTATAGGTTGATAATATATTTTCCTTTAAATTTTGGATAATTAATAAATTAAAACATATTTTAATAATTTTAATAAATAGGTGATTATTTTTAGTTTCATATAGTTTATTAAAAAATTTAACATATTTCAAATTATATTTTAAGCTTTCAAGCTTTAATTAATTTTAGAATTTATTGATATGTATTTAAAATATAAAAATAAATAAATAAGCGAATGGTTGTTATATGGCAATTATTAATTAGGTTTTGCAGGCGGGTAGATATTTGTTAAAATTTTTATATTTAATAAGTTATTTTTTTAATATATTAAAATTTATTATTAATTATTATAAATAATAAATATAAAATGTTTGTAAAATTCTTGTTAATTTTATTAGTTTAATCATAATTTCTATTTATTTATTTTGCACTTCTCAATTATAACGAAAGAAAATGAAGAGAGAAAGAGTGGGAGAGAGATTATATGGTACATTCCGACTTATCGTGTTTTCTTACCTCAATTATTTGTTTAAACGTAAAACGTTAAACGGTACCAAGGCAAGCCTCGATGCTGTCATTAGTACCAGAGAGTGGGGCCGACATACAGTCCTCAATGCATCTTTTCCAACAACGTTTCCACCACTCTTTAATCAGATCGATTAAAAAAACAGTATGTGTACAGCCAACATAACACGTGGAAAGACAGCGGCCAAAAAGTAATCAGGTCCGTACAAAACAATCTAATCCTAAATTTCGTGGTTGGACTCCTCTACAATCATAGCAGCATATTAAACTAGGTCCGACACCCCAAATGATCATCTAGCCCCTCAGCAATAGGGTCCCACAAAGAAAGTAAGAACCGCAAATCTGTTCTCCTTTCTACGGCGGCATCCTGCGTTAGCAATATTATAAAATAGTACCGAGCGTATGTGATAACAAGTTTTAACAGCGAAGAGCGGGAAACGAAAAGGTTGGTGGATGTGAGAAAATGTGATGATGTGCAACAGCGTGTCCAGTGGTCTTGATGGACCGTTTTTGCAAGTTGTCGCATCAACTTTCCTTTTGTCTAATCAACAAAATATTTATTCAACAACTACCGACATTTATCCTGACTTTGTGCCCCAGTTGGATATCTCGCGATTTTAACAAAAACTCGCGTATTAACGCTTTAATCAAGTCTAACTTAATAGTCTTAATTGTTAATTATTTTTTATTAAAAATAAATAAAGTATTAATATTCAAATAAAATAAGATAAACTAAAAAATAGTGAATACAACATAATATTAAATTATTAAACTAATAACCTAAGACCATGAGCAACAGTTCACATCAACATATTTAAAATGAAAATTAAAAAATATATTTTACAATAAATTCTTGTAATTTAGTGTAACAAATTTTTCTTTACCGGACTAGTAAATCTCTTGAATCTCCGTTTTAATTTTGTTAGCATTTGCGTTATTTGTTTAATGATATCGAATCGGTTGCTCCCCATTTTATCGGTTATGATTTCAAGATTCCGTATTTTTATTCTAATATCAAAATGATGCAATATGTAATGTGTTTATACAAATTTAACATAAAATTAAAATTTAAAATCTTAAAATTCACAAAAAAAATTACGAAAATCCTAAAATTTAAAAAAAAAATTATTAAAAAAAAATAAAATTATGTAATTTTAAATAGCTTTATTTTGCAATAAATTCGCATTTTATGTCTAAATAGTAGTTTTCTTTTTTAAATTTTAGTATTAATAATGTAAACTCTTAATTTCTTTTTGTTTTCATTTTTAAAAGAATGAATACTATGACTTGTGTTTTGATTTAAATTGTCTCAAAAGATTATTGATTTAAATTTTTAATTAACCTTCAATGTAGTAATATTAATAGTTAAAAAATGAAATGACTTAAATACTAATTATTTTTAAGATAAATATAATTTTGTGTTTAATTGATACATAAATCATATTACAATAAATTCAACCGTATACATATTATATATTTTCAACCTTTTTCAAATGTTTTAAAGTAATTATAATTTTTTAATTTTTAATTTCTTTTAATATAATTAATAAATGATAACAATATCATAAATAGTGATAAATTATGACAAAATAAATAAAAGTTTATTAAAAAATAGCACAAATTTACTTTTCATTAAATGCAGTTTGGCTCTGCCATTGCATCTTCGTATATACAGACTCTTATCCATGTGAGAAGAGGTTTTGTCCAGGATGCCTTTCGTCATTCTATAAGAGGGGAATGAGTTTTAATGGCAATTATTTTAAACTTTTATGTAGAAAAGAAATTACTTACTGTAGTAAAACTCAAGTGAAAATGAAAATAACCATAACAGTGCATGTGATTGTTACTGTTAACAGGGAATCTAACGAGCCGGTTCCCAATACTTTTCGTGATGGAAGAACCCCACACCAAAAAGAATAAAAAGGTTAAAAAAAAAAAATTAGCCCTCTTATCTGCCGACACTCCATTATTTAACACACCTAAACGCTATAAAATGCTTCCTTCCTAACAGCCTCATCTCTAACCTAAAGCAGCTTTGTGGTGAGTTTGGGCTCTTAATAAATACCGGGTTGGTTTTGGTTGGGAAGTGACTAGGGTTCTTAGGGTTGTTGCAGAGGTTTTCCATTCTTTTTAATGTTTTCTGGGGTTTTGGTGGTTGTTTTTTGCTTGGATCTGTTAGTTTCTTGAGTGGTTTGTTAAACATAGTCAACGGTATGCAAGTTTGAATGTTCAAATGTATATATATATATGTGCTGAAAATGTTTTAGGGTTTGTGTAGATGGTCTGGATCTGTGAGATTCTTCATTGATTCAAGATCCCGAGCTTCTTTTTCATTATCAGTCGAAATTATCTGGGTTTTTGGTTTTGTTTTACTTTGCCCTTTTAGTTAGATTGTTGTTTGATAAGTAGGAAATAGAGCTTTCTTACATGTTGTTCTATGGTTTGAGAATTGATGGAATTTGTTTGACCTACTATTTAATTTAAAGCTAGCTAGATATGGAAAAGAGGGTTAATAAGTGGAGCTCCTTGAAGTCCAATAGAGGTTCTTACTGGGAAGATTAAGCTGCTGAGCTATGGATCCCACAGTCCTATCACCATTTTTTGGGGGTTTCAGCTGATAGGCTTGTGGCTTGCATATCCCAGGAGCTTCATTACCCATCGTTAGATCCTTGTTTGGATTGAAGGGAGCTCTACAAAGATCTCTCTTATCTTCACTTTTTATCGCTTCATTAAATATTTGAACTTTTCTATACAAGCTGAGCTAAATTTAGTTCTTGTTACTTCTTTGACCTGAATCATGACAATTAACTAGAGTGTTGTCTTTTATATTTCTAAATAATTCTTGCGAAGAAGTATCTATAGAATTAATGATGCATAGATTTGACAATATATATATATTTTCGAACTCACTGTTTTTTTAATTGAAGGTTGAAGCTAGCAGAAGGTATTTGAAGTAGAAGTGTAATCATGAACACCTTGAAATTGGTAAGATTTCATTTGAAAGCCTATCTACACTTGATACAACTATTACTATTGGAATGGCATTAGAGATTTATTTTCATAGAACATATGTATTTGGGACATGTGAGCTTCTTGACATCGATTTTTAAATTGAGAGAAGCCAACTGCCATAAAAATCAACAAGAGATTTGAAGAAATTTTTTTGTGGGGTATTTAAATACAAGGATGCATTGATTTATGCATACTGGTTGGTAGATCGGGTTGAGATTTACTCACAGTAATAGTTAGCAATTTATAATGAGTTTATTGAATTATTATTATTATTATAGCATTGTTTAGGTTTAGGGCAAGATTTAATTTTAACGAGTCCGCTCTCATATTCTACAGGAGCTGTCAAAGGATTTTACTCTTTTTTGTAACATTCACGCAAAATGAATAAAATTATCTTTATTTTTTCTTTGTGATGTTTTTGTTTGGGATTTAACCGAAAATGTTCACTGTTTATAATTGTTATTTAAAAAAAATCACAATTAAAATTTTGAATTAAAATTAATCTAAATCACTATTTTTTTTATCTAAATATCTTTAATAAAAATTTAAAATTTGAAATTATCCCATTTTATTTTATTCAAATTTATCTTAATATGTCAATTTCATATCTGGCCAAGATTTTTTATAATTGTCTAAGTTTCTTTTAATTCTAGTAAATTTTTTGAATTTCTTTAACATCTGATAATATTTTTTAAAGTAATTTATCTATTTACAATCGATTATAAATTGTTATTGATTTGTTAGAATAGAAAATTTTTTAAAGTTTTAAAAATGATGATTGGGATGAGTTTTGAATGGAAAGAAGTGATTAAAATAGGATGAAAATATTGCATTGTAGTATAATCTTGTGTTAGGGAAGTAAAACATTGAAAAAATATATAAAACAAGTTTTGGATGAGGTCGAAAAAAAAATTGGGGTTTTGGGTCGGGAAAAAAAATATTGTATAATATATTTATATAATTTATATAAATAAGAATTATAATAATAAATAATTATAAATAATATTTTTAAAATATGTAAAATATCTAAAAAATTATAAATAAATATTGTAATAAAATTTATAATGATACTTATATTTAGGATAATTAAAAGAAAAAATGTATATATATTAAGGTTTAGAGAAATTAATATAGGATATTTTGATAATTATATTGTTCTATAAATTATTGTTTATTTATAAGAATATATAAATATCTTTTTAATTATGGAATATTATATCTTTAATGATTTGTTTTATTAATTATTTGACTCGTTGACAGGTGTGATAATTTTCCTTCAATCGGTGAAAATATTTATGTTAAAGAGATGTAAGGAGGCTCACGGTGACGGTGATGGGATATCACTGTCACATTTACGAGACATTAGATTAATTCGGGAGAAATTATCTACAGTGCAGCAGATTATTTTTAGACAGATATGTTTCGATCATTTTTTAGACATCTCACCAGATCTATTATTTTCTGGTTGCTTGATATATCACATGTTGTTACATAAGATTTATACTATGGAGGGTGTTAAGGATGAGATGTGGTTTGTTATTCAGTCGCAAGGAGTTTACTTTGATTATTGGGTTAAAATGTGGCACAATTTCGGATATCGAATCAAGAAGTGATCGGCTGCGAGATTTGTATTTTAATGGGGATAAGACGATTACTGTGAACATGATTAAGGAATTGTATTACAGTATTGACTTGCATCAGATAGATGACTTTGATGCAGTTAAACTATCATTGTATTTTCTGCTTGAACATGTTATCTGCGGTAAAGGAGGCAGATGTAAATGGAGTCCCGTGATTTTGAGGATTATTGATGATCTTGACAAGTTTAACCAATATTCCTGGGGTTCTATAAGCTAAGCATAGACTTTGCACTCATTGTAAAAAGTGTTAACCATTTATGTTATGAGCGATAAGAAGGTTCATACTATAGAGGTGATGAAATTCACAAAGAGGAAGAAACGAATCAATGAACAGTGGATTGAAGTGAAATACAATTTAGAGGGATTTTCCATTAGATTTCAAGTAAAGTTAATATAGTTATATATAAACAAAACAGAAATGTTTTGTTAGGGAATTATCATTATTTACTGTTACATTTTATACAAATAAATCATTGTCTGATATGTTTATAGGTGTGGATATACGAGGAGATTGTGATATCGAAATATGCGTTAGTCAGGAAACAAAATGATTATGTCTCTCGCTTGCTCTGATGATGGTTGTTGCATGAAAATACTCGAGCAAAAGATATTCATCAGTATATATTTGGTCTTGATGCAGTAAGTGTTTTATCTCTCGATTGATATACTGTAACAAATTAATATAGCAAATTAGTATATCAATCGAGAGATAACACTTACTGCATCGGGATCAAATATGTGATGAATATCCTTTGCTCGAGTATTTTCGTGCAACGACAGTCATCAGAGCAAGCGAGGGACAATCATTTTATTTCCTGGTTAATGTATATTTCGGTGTCACGACAACCTCGTATATCCACCCTTGGAGACATATCAGACAATGATTTATTTGTATAAAATATAACACTCAATAGTGATAATTTTCAGACAAAACAATTCTATTTTGTTTACGTATAATTATATTAACTTTACCTAAAATGTAATGGAAAATCCCTTTAGATTGTATTTCACTTCAATGAGTTGTTCATTGGTTCGTTTCTTTCTCTTTGTGGTGTTCATCATCTCTATAGCATGTGCCTTCTTATCGCTCGTAATATAAGTGGTTAACACTTTTTGCAATGAGTGCAAAGTCTATACCCAGCATATGGAATCCTAGGGATATCGGTTAAACTCGTCAAGATCATTAATAATCCTCAAAATCAAGTGACTCGATTTAATATCTGTCTCCTCTGTTCCAGACAACACGTTCAAGCAGAAAATACAATGACTGTTTAACTGTATCAAAGTCATCTATCTGATGCAAGTCAATATCGTAATATAATTCTTTAATCATGTTCACAGTAATCGTCTTATCTCCATTGAAATACAAATCTCGTAGCTGATCACTTCTTGATTCGATATCCGGAATTGTACTTCATTTTAATCCAGTAATCAAAGTAAACTCCTTACGACTAAATCTCGCAACACTATCTCCAATAACAAACCACATCTCATCCTTAACACCCTCTATAGTATGAATCTCATGTAACAACATGTGATGTATCAAGCAACAAGAAAATAAGAAAATGACCAAAACATGTTTGTCTAAAAATAATCTGCTGCTCCGTAGATAATTTCTCTTGAATCAATCTAATGTCTCGTAAATGTGACAGTGATGTCACATCACCGTCAACGTGAGCCTCCTCACTCTTCTTTAACATAAACATTTTTACCGGTTAAAAGGAATTTATCACACCTGTCAACAAGTCAAATAATTAATAAAGCAAATCATTAAAGATATAATATTTCATAATTGAAAAGATATTTATACATTCTTATAAATAAA
>JAVXUL010000016.1:11695799-11710675 GCA_035590515.1 Trichilia minutiflora | reverse complement strand
TATATAATTTGTGATGATAAATAAAATAATAATAAAAATTTTATAAGATAATATTAAACGGTTTGATTTGCGGTTTCACGATTTAAAATTGATTCAACCTCTAATCCAAACCGCGAATAGCGATTTAAAAAATATCAATTCACAAGTCGATCTATAAATTTTTTAAACTGATCCAAATTACTAATTTTTACGAATTAGATTAAATCGATTTGAAAATATTCATCCCTACTTAAAACACTCAATCTAACAAAAAGTTTTTCCAAAATTATAAATCTAAATTATAGATTGGACGAAGAACAAAACTTTTAAATAATTACTAAAATTAACCATAAAATTCAATTGTAACATGGTATAATAATTAATTTTCAAATCCCTTTGCAGCAAAATCGACTAAACTTAATTCAACATCCCCATTATAAAGACAAAAACAGTTCAACAGTCTCAGTGATAGTGAAAACACATTCACTATTTCCCTTTTCCTCTGATAATTGTTCTCATTACTCTATATTTTCTTTTAATTTTAATTCTGTAACCAAAATAACACCACTACACATGTAAAATTTATTAATTATTTATTACTGATACATTGTCATGGGCATACTGTTCATAGATTTCATCTCTTTCTAAGACAACCAAAGCCCAAAAACATGAAATTCTATTTCTACTAAATTTTGACCAATATAAGGTTGAATTCAACTATACTTCACCTGAATATCCCATCAGCTAAATGACTCACGGAAAGAAACAAGACTAGGATTGCAAAATGAAAGCAAAATGAAAACCGTACAATATAATGCTTATATAATAAGCTAAAATATCAGAAATGACGAAAATTAACAGAAATTCGAGACGAACACCATAACAGAAGATATATCAGAACATAAACAAGCATAAACAATAAGAAACTGATCGACTGGAAAACAGTAAAACAAAAAAATTATTGTAAAAATCAATCATAATTCGATAAAGGGCCATCCATTCTCTTAGTAAATAATAGGTTGAATGCGAGTTAATAGGTAGAGACTAATGGTACTCTTAAGTTTGTTCCGAAAGCTGCCTTACCCTTTGAGAGTACAGAATAAAACCGATAATGCTGAGTTTATGGATTATGATTATGGATACGGATATGAAATTATGTGATTGGGTTTTGGACCTTGGTTCTTGTCCCCTGGCTTACTAGTTATCCGATTTTTTTTTGGGGGGGGCTGTTGTGGACCGACCGGGTTTATAAATTTTTGAAGAGATAAATGGTTAAAAAAATAATTTAAAATGGTTAACTTTAAAAATGGTTACAAACTTTAAAAAATGTTAAAAATGGTAAGTTTGTAAAAGTTCCTGTTGGGCGCTTAAAGGGATAATTTCACTTAAAGAATGCTAGCGGGCTTCAAAACGATGGGCCTGAAACCACAATCTCTTACCATCCTCAATGGACAACGGATGCTTTATGTTCGGTTATACTTTTAACAATTTAACGTACTCTGTTTGGGATCCATCTGATAACTTGTTTTATTGGGCTATATTTAAACCCTCCCTACCAATTGTTTTTAATGGCACCTTAATTAATTAAAAAATTATCACAAGAGCATTAAAATTAAAATTAAGATTATCAAAATCGTGTATTAATTAAAATTATTTTTTATTTAAAAAATTAAAATATAAAAACAAAATTTTTAATAATATATAAATAATAAAAATTTTAAAATATTTTTATAAATTAATAAAATCGATTAAAATCAATCAAAATCAATAAAATATTTTTAATGCTTTCTTGTTTCTGATTTTGATAAAATCAAAATCGTTTTGTTGTTAAAATTACTTGTGGTAGATTTTACTGTTTAAAATCGCGATTTTGATAACTATTATTAAAATTATAATATTTTATCATTTATTTTATATATTATTAAAAATAATATTTTTTTAAAAATATTTTTATTGGATAATTTTAAAATAAAATTAAATTATCAATACTTATTTAAACTCAATATTTTTAATACTTTCATCATATTTAAATATCTATTAATCATGTTTCTAATAAATTATTAAAATAATATTAAATTATTTCTTTAAATATAGCGTGGTGATAATTATTATTTCTATTAATTAAAAAATTTATTATGTAATATTTTTTATGCATTTTAAATATCTTTATAAATTAAAATATATTTTTAATACATATAGTATGTTGAAGTAATACAATCAAAAATATTTTTATATATTTTTTATGTGCAAAATTTATTGATAGATATTTAAAGTAAGTTGTGTACATAATAAAATATAAAAAATATTATTTTATTTATAAAAAGATTATTTTTGTTATAATATGAATTACTTTACAAAATATTATAATTTTTAAACTTAACATGATTATATTTTCTTGTTATTATACGTCTCATAAATATAGTTTATTTAATTTTATTTTTATAAAAAATATATATTTAATCATAATTTTTATTTATTTATTTTAAAATTCTCAATTATAACATAAGATAACAAAAAAATTAAAAAAAGGGAGAGAGAGAGAGTATATGGTAAATTCGGACTTACCGTATCTCCCTACCTGGCTACCTCAACTCTAAACGTTTAGCCTCGATGCTGTCATTGGTAACAGAGAGTGGGACCAAAGTACGCTTTTCAACGCATCGTTACCAAACACGTGTCCTACAATATTTAACTACATCGATTGAAAATACAGTTCTGTTCCGCCAACATAACACGTGATAATACAGACTGGCCAAAATGTAATAGGTCCGTACAAAATAAGATCTAACCCTAGATTTCGTGGTTTTGCTTCTCTACAATCTTCACACAATATTAAAGTATTTCCGTCCGGTCAGATGATCATCGAGCCCCTCATCAATAGGGTCCCACAATGAAAGTAATAACCACAAATTTGTTTTCCTTTTCTGCGGTAGCACAGTGCGATAGCAATTTTATAAAATAGTGCTTATAGTATGTGATTACAAGTTTTTCAAGCGGGAAACGAACATGCTGGTACAGTGAGAGAATGTGATAATGAGCGACAGCGTGTGCAGTGTGGGTCCCGATGGACTGTTTTATTCTAATCAACAAATATTTATTCAACAACTACCACTCATTTCTCCTGACTTTTTATCTTCATGTTGGATATCTCGCGAGTTTTTGTTAAAACTCGCGTATTAACGCTTTAATCAAGTGAACTTATTTATTAGTGATTTTTTTTATTAAAAATAAAATAAAGCATTTGAATGCCATATAACGCCGTAACGGAAACGTTACTTCTACTTATTTACATCAAAATAATATTATTTTACCATAAATTCATATTTTATGTCTAACCGTTAGTCTTCCATTTTGATACTAATAACGTAAATTCTTAATTTCTCTTTAAAATTTTGAGGTAATAAAACCTCATTAATGATCTGATGATGAGAATTGAGTTTGAGATCTCAAGATCCCAAGTTCAATTCTTTCTTATATATGTTGAAGTATTTAGGGAATCAGGTCTCGATTTTCTTTAATCGTTTGATATCATTGTTGTATGATATTTATTTATCTTTAATCGTTTGATATCATCTGTTGTATGGTATTTATTTATCGTAGGATATTATGAACGACTTACGCCTGGGCTCGTTTCAGTGACGCTCCTCAAGGATAATCAAGGATCTGAGTCCCCGTAATAAATCTCGAGACAAACAAATCTCAAGATGTTGATTGACAATTGGAGTTTTCGGGTTTCAAAAAAAATAAATTTTGAGGTAATATTAATAGTTTATTATAATTTAAATTTTTATCATATTTTCTATTTTTTCTTATAATTTATAACTTACAAAAATTATGACAAAATAACTAAAAGAATTAGAAAAATTTTGCATATATATATATATATATATATATTGTGGCCGCATCTTTCTACATAGCTTTAGACTTTTTTTAATTCTTTGAAAAGAACAAGGGCTTGTCCAAGATGCCTTTCTTCATTCTATAACAGTAGAATGAGTTATAATGGCAAATAATTTTAACTTTTGTGCGGAAAAGCCAGACTCACTGTAGTAGCACTCAAGTGAAAATGAAAATAACGATAAAATGGATTCCACCTCAACTCAACAACTGTCACAGTAATGCCTGTGGGGTTATCACAACAGTGCATGTGATTATTACTGTGAACAAAAAATCTAATGAGCCGGTTCCCTATACATTTCGTGATGGAAGAAAAATCCCCACCAAATGAAATAAAAAAGTGGGAAAAAAAAAAAAAAGAAAGAAAGAAAGAAAGAAAACAGCTCTCTTCTTTGCCTACCCTCCATTTTTTTATCTTCCCTAAGCACTATAAAATGTTTCCTGTCAGTCTCATCACTGCTCTAAAACCAGCTTTGTGGTGAGTTTGGCGTCTTAATAAATACGGGGTTGGTTTTGGTTGGGAAGTGACTAGGGTTCTTAGGGTTGCTGTTTGCAGAGGTTTTCTTTTTTAGCTTTTAAAGTTTTCTAGGGTTTCGTTTGGTGTTTTTGGCTTGGATCTGTTACTTTCTTGAGTAGTTTGCAAAACATGGTGAACGGTATGCGAGTTTGCATCTATGCATGTATATAAATGTGCTGAAAATGGTTTAGGGTTTGTGTAGATGGTCTGGATCTGTGAGATTCATTATTGATTGAAGATGCCAAACTTCTTTTTCGTTAAGAATCCAAATCTACTGGGATTTTTGTGTTGTTTTACTCTGCCTTTTGTTAGGTTGTATTTTGATTATCTAAGTAGGAAATAGAGCTCTCAGTTTGAAAAATTAAAGCTTTCTTACATGTTCTTGTTCTATGGTTTGAGTATCTTTGGAGTTCGTGTTTTTTTTTTTTTTGACCTATTGTTTAGTTAAAACTAACTAGATATGGGAAAGAGGGTTAATAAGTGGAGCTCCTTGAAGTCCAATAGAGGTTCATACAGGGAAGATTGAGCTGCTGAGCTATGGATCCCTCAGTCCTATCACCATTTTTGAGGGTTTCAGCTGATAGGCTTGTGGCTTGCATATCTCAGGAGCTTCATTACCCACCGTTAGATCCTTGTTTGGATTGAAGGGAGCTCTACAAAAGTCTCTCTTTTCTTTACTTTTAATTACTTAATTGATTTCAACTTTTATGTATAAACTGAGCTAAAGTTAATTCGTTTTACTTCTTTAATCTGAATCTTGACAATTAATTAGAGTGCTAGCTTTTATGTTTCTAAATAATTCTTGCAAGGGTTTGTTAATAGAATTAATGATCCATAGATTGACGGTATATATATTTGTTTTAGACCTGACTCTTATCTTAATTGAACCTAGCTGAAGATTTTTGAAGTTGCAAGTGTAATCATGGAGCACCTTGAAATTGGTAGGATGTCTATCTATCAGAACTCTTTCTTTATTGCTGATTATCATAATATGTCTGGAATTTGTAATCCACATTTGATATACTAAATATATGTACTTGGGATATTTGAATCTCTTAACCTCAATTTTTAAAATTGAGGTAAACTAACTACTACAAAATCAACAAGAGATTTGAATATTTTTTTGAAGTATTTAATATGCCAGTTCTGAGAGTAAACATATATGAAATGGGAATATTTAAGTATTATTATATCTAATGGTGATTGATCTCAATACAAATTACTATAGTTATTTGATTGCTAAAAGAGAATTAAGAAAACAATGTTTTGTGTATCTATTGACAAATTATTTAGTTTTTCTTTTCTTTTTTTTTTTTAGTACTAGCATGCATTGATTTTATTCATGTTAGTTTGTAGATTGGGTTGAGATCTACTCTTCATAATAGTTGAACAATTTATCATGAATTCTCATTTAATTATTATTATAGTAGTACTCTTTAGGCAAGGGCAAGCTTTTATTTATTCTAAAGCATGAAATGAGTCTTTAGTATCACATTATATGCAAAAACATGTATTTTTCCTTTGTGATGCTTTTTTTTGATATTCAGAATCAACTGAAAAAATGAGAGCAAAACGCCGGAAGTTTCATAACAAACAACAGCTATCATCACAAGTATTTTTTACAATGTGTTAGGGTGCGATTGTTTTTGTATTAGATACAAATTTAATTTTTTAAATTTATTTATTTATCTATTTAAATTTTTTTACAATATGTTACCGTATTTAAATAAATAATTATTTAATATAATAATTTTAATTTATATTTAATTATTTAATTTGTTAACCGAGAACCTATGAGCTACAGTGAGTTATAGTGCTACAAAATGGGTTGCTTACGGGTGTGTCCAGCTCTGCCCGGCACTAAAATTCTAATTGCAAGTTTTTCGTGGGTGGGAAGAGGCATAGACTTAGACTGAGGCAAGGTTTGAATGTAAGATATTTGGAGTTGGGAAAATTGGATTTAAATGCAAAATTTTAAAGCCAGGAATGTAAGGCCCTAATTATTATTGAGTTTTCAAAACTAGTGTTGGTTGTTAAATTGCATATTTTACTTGAACTGGGTTGCTTGTAATAGAAATATATACCGAAGCAGAATATGTACTTTACAAATGAGCCATAAACGAGTAAAAGAGGCATCCATGCAATCTTGTGCTTGTATTTATGTGAATGTATTGTAACAATATATACATAAATATTAAAACAGTAAATATATCATTAAAATAAAAAAATGAAATGCATTAATTAGAGTATAAAATAATTTTTATTAGTATTTATAAAATATAATTAAAAAAGATTTATTATTTTTAAAATAATAATAATAATAATAATAATTTATATATCAAATGAGTATATTAAAATTTATAAATTTAATTCTTTATGATAAATGTAATATTAAAAGTTGAAAAAGTAAATAAGCAAATATATAATAAAAGTATTTTTATTAGTATTCATAAGGTATTTTTAAAATTTTATTTATTATGGTTAATAATAATAATAATAATAAATATGCTTCTAACAATAATAAAAATTTTTAAAATAAATTTGTGCTATTGTTAATAATAATAGTAATTTAAAGTATTTTTAATTTATTAAATAATAATTTAGTTTTATTTTTTTATAACAATTTAAAAACATTTCATTACTGCTTAAAATATTTTTTATTTTTATTACTATAATTTATTCAAATAATTTTATATTATTTTAAAATAATATTATTATTTTAAAATTTATTATTTATGAATATTAATAAAATTAATTTTGTTCTAATTAAAGCTTATTTAGTTTTTTTTAAATTTTACTATCAATTTAAAATTATAAAAATAACATATTTAATATTTATGTATATAGTATTGCAACATATATTTATAAATATACAGTGGTTTGCTTGGTTGTAAGTTGTGTATTTTACTTCAGTCTTGTATTCAAAAGCCATGGTAGCTTCAATTTGGTTATTCTTTTCATTCGGACCAAATTGAGTAGCCTAATGCCCCTAAGTGTGGTTAATAATTATCAATTTACTTAACAATATTTGTAGATATAGTCAACAGGATCCTCCTCCATTCGATACTTCTGTCATAACTATATTTAAAAGAAAAAATCAAAAATTAAACATAGAAAATTTTATTTTATTTTATTATTATTTTTTTAATTAACAAAACGAACATCTTCAAAATTGCTCTAACTATAGTGTAGATATTTATAGTAATATATTGAGATATTAAGCAGCGAAAAATAATGATTTACTCGAGTTTAAGACCTGTGCAAAATTATAGTATTTTTATTGTAATTTAAAAATAAATTTAAAAAATATTAAATAAAACTAATAAATTTTAAAAAAAAAACTCCGTAATTACAACTTAAAAATCACAACACCATGGTATCTCACAAAGAATTGATTTAAAAAATAGGAACTTAATTGCTGCAAATTAAAAATCCAACGTATGAATTATATTAAAAAAAACAAACTATTCTTTTAGCATTTTAGTTTGCGTTTGTATTTCTTTTAAACCAATCCTATTACATATAAAATCTCCTATAACTTATTACAACTTTTACATAGCACAAATTTTACTTAAATCATGTTTATACTTTGAATATTATAACTTTATTTGATATTTGCAGTTCCATGACTTTTAAACTATAACAAAGGTAAAATAAAAATTTTATGTCAAATATTAATGTAAAAATGAGTAAATCTTATCAACAATAGTGTTAGAAGACACTTTTTTAGCTTTACTTTTTAAATGTACAACAGTAAAAAATAAAAATTATCAGTGACATACCAAATATAAACTGAGATTTCTTAGCATAAAAGAAATGGTGACTAAATACCAGGAGATGGATAGAAATATAAGAAAAATTGAAGACAGGCAAAGATCTCATCTGATGTTTCCTATAGTTGGGGAAAAATTACATCCATACATTGTATCTGGCATCAGATTTCTCTATATAGATGCAAATTGAGATATTTCTTGAGTTCAACTAGAGATGTACCTCAGTAAGAAAACTGGAAGGAAAATAAACCTGACGTTCTTCTACCTAGAGTGCTTCTAGCATCGCTTGAAAACAATACTGCAGAATTGTGGATGTTAGACAGGTCAATTCGTACTTCATATTGTTTTGGATGTTGCTGAATCTTCTAGTGCACCCTGTTGAAAACCAATAATCAAAGAACTGGTTGCAAAGATTCTATGTTTTTGATCATGCAAAGTTATAAAAAGTTTCTGAAATATACTCGAGGTCACTAAACAGTTCAACGTAATATTTCAAGTAGATAAAGGAGAATCACATTGACTTGTATCTTATGATACCAACATCAAAACTTATATAAACTCAACAGTAGCATTACACGAGCAAAGTTGTGATACAAATATGGGTCCCAACTGATGTAGTAGATAATACGGCACAATAACAGATGCCATGTATTAATTAGGTAGCTATTTACTTTTTTATCTACCATATTACCTTTGTAAATGACACTATCTTCCCACTTTGGTGAAACCAAAATTTCGATTACAACTTGATTAACTTCGCAGCTGATTTGCAGTCAGTAATTTCGAATTATTATGATAACACAGTGCCTAATAGTACTTGTACTAATTCTGTTTACTTATTTTATTTGTTGATATAAAACCAGCCAAAGTTAGGAGATGCTATTGCAGATATAAAGGGCACCTTCTGCAGAGAATTTACAATGGACTGGCAGCATGAGTTACAGTTGACTAAGATGAAATGCAAATGTGAAGAAAGCAAATTCCATGATATGTAATCTCCCTTTCTCTCTCTCACGGTATAATACAGAGAAGGGAAAAATGATTAAATAAAACAAAAATTTAGGAGCAAAGAATTCTCAAGTCCAGGGTTCCCCTCTCTCCTCTCTCTAGCAGAGACATACAAGCATGAAGTTTCCTAGATGCTGCTACCAAAACTATAAGAGAAAAAAAAAAAAAAAAGGGCCAGCAATAAGCACTACACTAATATTTGGGACAAAAAGCATTAAATAGGTAATAAAATCCCTACAGGAAACCTCATGACAGCTTGTATGCAAACTTTGAAAAATAGGATTGTTTAACTGAAAATAAACCAGTCAAGTATTCAAACCAGCATGAAATGGATATAGTGTTATTATTTTATTTATGGATTAGAATTTCATCAGATTTCCGCTAATGTTTGTCCTTATCGTTATACTTTGAACAGCAGCACTTTTGTTCAGATTTATCATAGTGGCCACACTAACATGAAATGCTAATTTCCATAGAAATGAACAAATGTGATTACATCCTTTTACTAAAACTTCCAAATGCTACATATCAGTTTTGACATACCATTTACAAGATAATAATATCAATCAAAATTTTATTGAGCAAAAGTCGATCTTAATGCCAAAACAGAGTCACAACGTTGCAACGGGTCTAAATTAAATGCCATATAAGAAGGCAAAGAAGGCTACTTACCCTCCAGATTGCGACCAAGAACCTTTCTCTACATCAATTTCTAAATTCCAGCCCCAGGATGGATAAAATTAAGATATTATTTAGCTCCAAACTTCAAAATGGTCCAATATATCGTATTTAAGGAAAAAATTCAAAAAATGGATTACCTCTCTGCAGCTTCTTTCCTCATTTGCTCTATATGATTTTCAATTTTCGCACATGCAGCGTGTATTTCTATAATTTTAGCACAAAGCTCCTTCCATTGTGTGGACAAAGCATTCAGCTCATATGCAGTATTTTGCTGATTTTTCAAAGAAATAAACATATTGACTGATCAGATGCAGCATAGCATTGAACCATAACTAAGAATGGTGAGCTAGAAATATGAATCACCTGATGATACTTTCTTTTACGATTTACAGATTCAATCTTTTCATTTTGCTCCTTAGCTAATGATAATGCAACTGCTGAAGTAAAATGCAAATGATAAATGGACCAAGGTAATCACGAACATGCATCAAGATAATTCCAAGCATTGCCTTGCCGAATGTTAGAGCAACCAAAGAAAATAAAAGCAACATTTCTTTAATTACAGGGAAAGGAATTTTATGCTAAAATAGGTTCTATTTCATTACAATTTTAGTCTTGACACATTTAGCTTCACAAAGCATTTCAGTTTTGCTAGTGAAGGGCTTGATTGATACATCATTCAAATATAGTCCTTTGTTATTGAAAACAAAAAATTTTAACAAATAAAAAGTGCAGTCTTACAACTTTCTCTAGAAAATACTGTCTTTACATCTAAATCTAAAATTCAGTTCAAATTCAAAAAAGTGAAAGAATCACTCTGCATTTGCAAAAGAACCGATTTTACAAAATGTGTAGCTCAGCTCAAAGTCTATAGACAATGAAGAGCCAAAAAAATAATTCAGCAATAAAAATCTCTACTTCCCTATTATGCCAGTATTAGTTTTACAGTGCGGAGAATGAAAATATAAAGTGATCTCAATAGACTCCAAAGAATTACATCTACTGCACATAAAAAGACAAACTGTAATTTAAGTAGTTACTGCTCATAATCCATATTTGGTAATTGAGTCAAGTGTAAACCTATTATATTTTTATTTGCTCTCCAACTGATTTAGATTGTAGTTAACTACGATTCTGATACTCTCAATTCTAGGATGTTCCATTTCAGTTAAGGCTCACTGGCAGTCATAGGCCATCAAATTAAAGCCGAGGCTTGCCAAAATGGCTAACCAAGTTGAAGCACTTTGGGGAACATTGTAACACTAGAATAAAATTCAAATGCAACAACTTAACACAGCATTAGTAATTGAGTATGCTCCTTAAAGAATTCATCAAGGAATCACATACAAACCTTGCTAACAATGCTTCCAGTCATTGGTTGTGCTGCTTCCATACATCAGGACCATGTTTAGACATCAACTCCAAATTTTCCAGCCTGTAATCAACCATTCAATGTGTCAGTCTCAATACGCAACACATACACACTACTAAGAAGTGAGTCCCAAAGCAGCTGTCTTGTTATAAAAATCTTTAACGTGGACTAAAGAAGCCATCAAATCACAGAAGAAAGGAATAACATTGGGTAAGAAAGAACACAAATTTTAAAGCTTCAAGAAGTCCTAAATAGCCACTCAATTTTGAATGAGTTGGCCAAAAATTTAACTACAACGAGCAATTGAGAAAATAAATCCCAAAACAACAACACCCAATTTAGAAAAATAAGGCTTGCAACAATGCAAATGAACATGCAAAGCCAAATAGAGCTTGAGTTCCATCAAGCTTGAAGGCAAATCTCTAGCTTGGTTAAAAATATATTTAGAGAATAACTAAACTCAAGGTAATAATAGTTTTCTTCATCTCTTTCCCTCTCTCAATCTGGTTACTGGTTATTTGATTGCCAAATCCATAAGGATGTAAGCAAACAGAGCTTTTATTGAAGAAATTAAGAGTTAAATTTGGCTTGATTTGTTTATCTATTTAAGAAGAGAATCACTTGTGCTCAAAAACAGCACTTATCTAATTTTCAAGCTCAACCACAAATATTGAACTTGTTTAAAATTTGGTTTAAGGGCTCCAACTACCGACCAGTAATTGGTATAATGAATAAATTAAAAGTTAATATATTATTAAAATAAATCTAATATTACCAATAAAATAAAATCAAAATTAATAAAATTAATATAATAAATTAGAATAATAAAAGTTCATACTAAGTAACAACATAAATTATGTATGATATCCAGAGGTGATATCAATAGAAGGATATCATATTTTCAAATTTCATTATTTTTGATATATAAAAGAAGGATATCTACCAGTGCGGAGTTTGACTGGAAAGGTGATCATACTAAGTAACAACATAAATTATGTATGATATCCAGAGGTGATATGATATCTGGAGGTCATATGCATAGCTTATTTGTTTATAAGAAATTCTAAATAATCACCTGATCACTTGATGCTGTGACAAGCGCTGAGCTTATTGTAGTGCCTGCTGCCAAGCAGATTCATCGTTTCTCTTATTTATTGGCAGCATTTCTAATTGATACCGTGTAGTGTCAAGAATCACAGGAGGCTTCCCTGCTCTCACATGCTCGTACTCTTTTGCAAGCATTGGGTGATTCTAAGATTCACAATCAGATTACATAACCAGATGTGTCATAAAATTTCTTGCAATCAAGTTTTGTTTACCTTTGCACTCTTAAGCTCATCCTCCACTCTAAAAGCTAAACATACAAAAGACCGTAAAAGTAAATGTTTTGTGCGACCATTTTCTTCTAAGAACGAAAACAATTAACACAAACACTAAAACAGAAGAATTCGTCAAATAAATTAAGATTAAACTTAAGACCTCACCAAGCATATCCCAGTAGTTTTCAATTTCACTAGAAGACTCTTAAATTTTGAAAATCATCACAAACCTTCTCTAAAATTCGTAAACAGAATTATCAAATATTAAACCTACGTCCTTTTTGTTTTAAAAGAAATCCAGGTAATACTATCATATCAAGGAGCATTTTTAATGCATGATAGAACGATAAATTCAAATGTGGATTGCAATTAAGAAAAGTAATCATTTATCCAAGCTAACCAACCATTACTGGGTACCGAAAACCCTAGAACCGAAAGGATTGATAAATTCTACCTCAAAGCTGAATTTTGAAAGAGGCGGAAGGTCTTTGAGAAAGTCTGAAGGTTTCTTTGAGCTCCTACGCATCTCTTGCTCTACCATTCGGTCCACCTCTTCTTTGACTCTGGGGCCGGCGTAGTCGGCGTCGATGTACGGCAATGCGTCGATGATTTCTGCGTTCCATGGCTGTGAAGCATCTGGAGGAGCCTCGAGCATGAGAATATCTCCGTTGTTGGTATTTCTCGCCATTGAAACTCAACTATTTGTTTCTTTGTAGCTTCACGCTCAATTTTTGAGTGTTGCGTTTGGAGGGAATGGTTTCCATAGCCCGTACTTTCAGCAGAAGGGAAATGAGCACAAATTACTGTATTTTGTCACATAATATTTTAAAAATCAGCTGGTTTAAAAAATATTTTTAATCTTAGCTAAAATATTTTATTCTTTAAAATGGAGCAAAATTAGGGCTGTCAAAACGGATTCGATCTTACGGATCAGTCCATTTAACTTGCAAAATAAATGGGTTAGGGTCAATGATTTTTGACTCGCGAGTTAAATGGGTCGATTCGTTTAATCCGCGGGTAAAAGGGTTCAAACTCGTTTAATCTACAGGTTAAACGGATTGGTCCGATTATAATAATTAAATATTTAAAAATATTATTTTTAATTAAATATTTATTATATATTTATAATAATAACATTTTAATTTTAAAAAATTAAATTAAAAATATTTGTTGTTATATATTTATAGTGTTCTTATTTTTTATTAATTTTTTTAAATTTTTTTAAAAATTATAATTATTTATTATTTATTTATTTAATTAATTAATTTATTTAATATAAACGGGTTGGCCCGTTTAACCCGGTAGCCTGACAGGTTAGGTTAGGGTTGAGAATATCAACCCGTTTATTAAACGGGCCAACTCAGTCCGACCCGTTTAAATGCTTGATTCGAAATGACCCTGACCGATTAAGCTCAACCCGGCCTATTTGACGGCCCTAAGCAAAGCCAAGTCATCTGTCTTTTTAACTTTATTTTTTAAATATAATAAGTCAAATCTATATTTGATATTTTTCTCTTCAACTCGTTTTTTACTATAGATTCAACTAAATGATGACATAAATTATAAATTATTAATTTTTTGTATTTAATAAAAAATTAGAATAGTAAATGAAATCACCATGTATAATAGTTTAAATACAAAAAAATGATAATGAGATTTAGATGTCATGTGATTTAAATATATGAAAAATGATAATATAATTTATATGTTTTTGATAAGTTAATTTTTGATCGAAAATAACTTATTAAAAAGGAACGAACACTATCGAAATTTATATACAAGTAAAGTTATGTCTATTATTAAGAGTGATTAATTTTAATAATTAAAAAAATTAAATTTGAGAGTATAGAAAATATTATATTTTAATAGTGATTTTGAGAGTGGAGAATATAATTGATTTTAAAAATTTAAATTTAAATTCTAGTACAACAATATAAAGGGATTTTAAATATGAGGATTTTCATCGATTTCGAATATAAAGATTTTAACCAATTTCGAATATAACCATAAATTAATTTTAAGAGTGATAAATATTAAATTCGAGAGTGATAATTAAATTGATTTCAAAAGTGTCAACTATTAAATTCAAGAATGATAATTTAAATGATTTTGATAGCGACAATACAGTTGGTTTATTTCCAGAGTGAGATAGTGAAATCCGAGGGTGAAAATTGTTGTGCTCCAAATAAAATCTGCTACTATTTATTGGACACTTAAGATTCTACTACTTGTTGCTAATACAACGGAAATACAGAATTCCCTAACTAAGCAATCATATGAAAATCCCAAACAATAACAACAAGTATTCTACTAGCTAATTAAATATAATT
>JAVXUL010000016.1:11678804-11690113 GCA_035590515.1 Trichilia minutiflora | reverse complement strand
TAATAATTAAAATTTTAAAATAAATTATTAATAAAAATCGGATACCTGTTTAAAACCGGTACCCTGTTTGCTAAGACTTGATCCTTATCCTAATTAAACCGGATCTAAATTTTTGGACCTGATCCTGATCCTAATTAATCCGGTACTCTGTTTTTCGGGTACCTAATCCCGGATCCGGACCGGTACCCTAAAAAACCGAATTTTTTGAACAGCCCTACTACCGAGATCCTGCATGGGAATCCCTATAACATATATGCTCTTGCTTCATTGTCTTCCAATATTTCTTTAACCTCACCTACAGTGTTTTATAAATCTTTTAGACACATGAAATTATTATTCTCTCTTATATCCCATTGTAAGCATACCATCATTGAAGGAGATAGAAGAGCAAGCACTCTGAAAGGAATAACGTAATCTTTTTGTGAAACCATTTACTACTGAGATCCATTTTTTTTATACCTTTTCATTATTTCAAGCACTTGCTCTTGCTTAATTGTCTCCAATAATTCTTTAACTCTGCTTGCAGTGTTTTACAAAAATTCCTTATAAAACACAAAGTGTTGCCCAATTAATCAAAAAGTAAAAAGCAACTAAGGCAGCTTACCCTAAATTAATTTTACAAAAAAGTTAAAAAGGATGACTTACACTTGCAAATTACTGCTTCTGCACAAGCTTCTGTGTCAAAAGAGTGATAATTCACATTCCAAATACAAGGGAGTAGATGTCTTTTCTTTGCTCCCTTTTCTTCTTGTTATTGAACAATACCATGTAACAGGCAGCTGTTCCTTTTCCCCCTTTTTCAGCCAAGTAACTTCAAGTTGTTGATAGGAATCAGTTTTCAAAAGATTGGGTGAAGGAAATGGCAAATAAGGCTGCCCATATCTCAAACTTCTTTGCTGGTTTTAAGATTGATTGTCTCATTTAGAAGTACTTATTTGAAACTGAAACAACGTTTTAGAAGGAATCACTACTCTCAAAGTGTGTTATTGCTCTATATGTAGGTCGCCCAACATTTGGAAAAGATATATAGTCCTACACCTACCAATGGGCAGATAATCAAACAAGGTAAAGGAAGAGGAAAAAACCAAGAAAAGAAAGATATGAAATCATGAAGAACATTTGAATAAAACTAAGCAGGCATAAGTGTTTGGGGACCTTCGCTTGTACTCGGCTCTTATTTCAAGCAGGAAACCAGGTGTCCAATTTCCATGTTTCCCACATTCATACAAAAATGATTGAATGTCATTCTCTTTTGGCTCCTTTTACTAATTTAACTTTCATAGTCAATGGATATCTGCCACCATCCCCATCATAGACCAATCTGTAATAAACTAACACTGCAAACCTTGATGCCTTTCAGCATAGGCTGTTTTATTAAACATCCTATTTCTAATTCATGTGTTCTACAGGTATAATTACCCATATACCCTGATGAAATTAGCATTTTCAGCTTGTGACAAAATAAAATTTAAAGAGAACCCTTTTCTGTGCAAATCGGAGGCAACTGAGTTTTGAAAGAATTTTGAAGCTAGGGATTGATTTTGTTGACCATTACTGAACTTAGAAAGTAGTTTATGATTTATACAGTAAATAAGGGGCATTCCGGTCCTTTACTCAAGTATTGGCCTAGTTTTGATTACCTTTATTTTATAAAAGGGAAGAGCTTACTTTAGGTTTCAATAAGGGCCTAGTTAAATTAGAGTTTGAGATCCTAGGGGTTCTCTAATATGGCAGCAGTACCAGAGGACAGGAAACAGCTATACTGAAACAAAATTCTAGACATGAAGAATTTTCCTCTTGTAGCTCACTTTTGCCTAGCTTGAGTTAGAACCAGCCTTGCAGTGCTTTGTTTTCAAGCCTAGGTTTCGAGGGCCCTTTCAGAACCATTGGTTCCTGTTGATAATAATTGTCAGCCCAAGCAACATAGGCTTTCATTTGTCCAAACTTGAAATTCTGACAATCAGACTAGAATATCACCAGTAATTTCAATTTAAATAAAGTTTAATCCCCAGAAAAATCCAAAATGAGACAGTTGCTAAGTAAACAGCACAGTAATTTAAGAAGCAAATTATAGCATTGAAATAGTTTTAACCAATAATTCTACTTCAACCAAGTTAACATGTAATTTGAAAAACGTAGTTCATGTGCTAAGTCATGTTACAAACAGAAGTCCAATGTGTCCTCAGAAAAACAAGAAGATATAAAGGAAATCAAAACTGGCTGTCCTACAATCAATATCGAACTTATAACAACATCTACATTCCAATCACGGAAACATATATGTAAAGCATTTCTATACTCTGAAAATAGAAATACACACACATATGCCTCGAGAGAGAAACATGTTTAACCCAAAAATCTTGAAAAATTGGAGCCCAAAATATAAATTCATACAACAGGTATAGAAATAACCCATAAGTTATGCCAACTTACAAACCTAGAAGAGGGACACAATTGGACTGTAATTCTTCCCATAGAGAAATGGGAGCACATTGCACTGACGAGTACAAGCTCATGCAGGGACAGAAGTGGAAAGGATAATAAACAAATAAATAAAAAGAAATGACAGCTCGGTCACCACTCAAAACCACATCTCCTTGGTAGGGAAATACGTCTGTCCAGGATAATAAACAAATAAATAAAAAGAAACAACAGCTTAGTCACCACTCAAAACCACATTTCCTTAGCAGGGAAATACTGGTATCAGAGCCTACCTCTGAAAATCTAGGACTAAAAACCTAGAGTAGTAGATCTAATATCGCACTTAGTGGAATCCTCCATCAGGTAATTGAGAGACAATCTACTCATAGACATTCATTCTTCGATGGCACAGATTACACATGTTGGAAGAAAAGAATGAAAATATATTTATCTACCTTAGATTTTGAAATCCTAAGCATAATAGAAGATGGGTACACTCTACCCACAATCTTAGACGAAACGACTAGGGAGAGAAAACCAAAACACAAGAGAGACTGAACCATAGGCGAAATATCTCAATTTATATTAAATAACAGGGCAATGAATATACTTTATTGTGCATTAGATAGGTTCGAATTCAATAAAATTTTTGGATGTGAGAGTGCAAAGGTCATTTGGGATATGTTATAGATTACACATGAGGGAACTAGCGGAGTAAATAATTCAAAAATTCGTATGCTAGTCCATGATTACGAATTATTTAAAATGAAACCCTATGAGAGCATAAATAATATGTTTACTAGATTCACTGACATAATTAATAGTTTGAAATCTCTTGATAGGACATATTCTAATACTAATATTGTAACCAAAATTTTAAAAAGTTAGCCCAATTCGTGGGAAGCCAAAGTGACAACAATACTAGAAGCTAAGGATTTGAGCTCACTGCCACTTGAGGAGTTGCTTGGTTCCCTTAAGACCTATGAATTAAAAGCAATCATAAACGAAAATGAGGTTCAAGAGAAAGAAATAAAGAATGTGGCACTAAAGAGCTCAAGAAGAGAAGAAGAAGAAGGTGAAGAAAGCAATGAAGAATCAAATGATGATGATGAAGAGCTCTAGAAAATGGCCAGAAAACTGAAGAATCTTCTCAACAAAGGCAACAACAAAAAAAAGAAGGAAAAGGAGAAAAGAACAAAAATCAATTGCTGAGTGTGAGAGACTGGGACACACAAGACCCGAGTGTCTCATGAGGAAAAAGGTAAGAATAAAAAGAAAATCTTAAAGGCCACTTGGAACGACACATTGAGTGAAGATTCCTCCTCATCAAAAAATAAGCATGCCAGCATGTGCATAATGGCCTCAAGTGAAAAAGGATGAGGCAAATGACCTTAAAACAAATTTATCTTTATTTTGATTGTTGTTTTAAATTCATGAAACTTCATTGTTGTTTGTGCTTGTTTGAGTGCTTAATATGATTTGATTATCCTTGAATATGTTTGATTATTTAGATAATCATGATGATTAGGAGATGAATTCATTTTTGATAAATTCATTTTGTTGATGTTGGAAGTGAACATGCATACATTACTTGCTGTTGTGTTTATATGTCTGTGTATGCTATGAGTTTGGTTTCTCCTGCCCCATTTATGCATGTTTGAGGTTGACAAATAGGGAGAGACATAAGAAAAAAACGAAAAATCATAGTTTTAGGAGGAGCATATCATTTATGTATCTTTTTAAAAAACAAATGATATCACTTTTGAGTTTCCTTTGATAACAACCTATTTTATCAAGTGGTATCAAGTGTCCCATATAGATTTTGTGTTTTTGATGATAAGTGATTCAAATTCCCTATTGAATTCCCTAATGATTGAATGACTCCCATGCTACCTGCTACGCATATGAGATTGAAATCCCTTCTTTGAATGATGACAAAAAGGGGGAGAGATTTGGTAATTAAATAGCCAACTAAGTGAGGGGGAGTAATCATTTATAGGGAAAAAATTAATGAGTAAATTGAAAGTGGGGAAAACATAAACAGAGGGAGTTAAACTTTCAAATTGTAAGTTAGATTAAGGGAGAAACTTGTCATGAATGAATTTGATTTGTATAACCCAACTGAATTAAGGGGGAGAAAAATATATTTTCCTGGCAAAAGGGAAATATGGAATTTTTAGATTGAAGTTTCAAAAGATAGAACAAAGTTCATAAGATTTTGTCATGAACAAAGTTCATAAGATTTTGTCATCATCAAAAAAGGGGAGATTGATGTCTATATGTGGTTTTGATGATAAACAAAAAGATTAATTATGTATTCAATGTTCCTAGATTGATGAAATTTGACTAATTGATCACTTGATTGAGTTTGAGTTCATTATTCGATCATAACATTTGAGTTTGGATAGTTGATATTTGATTAAGCTCATTATTTGATCATAACATTGATGTTTGATTAAGTTTATGATTTGATTGAATGATTATATGTTAAACCTATCAAAATGTTATGAAAATTAGTTTGTTGATATATTCATTAAAATATGTTGCTCTAATGGTCAAAATGATTGAGAAAATTGAAGTACAGGATGATGGGAAGCCTGAGTTTTGATACCCCTGAAGAACATATTGATACCTTAAGATATCGTTACCTTGTGACTAATTTTTGATACACAAGAGTTCTATGCTCGTGTATCGATCCTTCAAGAGAAAGGAAGTGAAACCTACTGCATAAACACCAAACGCATCGATACCTTATGGGGAGGTATCGAAACCTTTACTCAAGAGAATTCAAAAAAGACGATACGTATAAAGATATCGATACCGAAGTCCAAAATGATCAATACCATGGCACCAGAAGGGCAAAGGTATCAATATGTTCATCAAAGGTATCGATATACCTTCTGCAGATTCAAAGTTATAACAGCTAGTTTCAAAGCATTTAATGCGAACTTTAGAGAGTCGATAAAGAATCGTTGAAGATCTGGTTTCTATGCTTTAAAGAAGAAAATTTTTGGAAGAAAAGGTGTGGAAAACAATTGAATCATCATTTTTGAATTTACCAAGCAAGAATCAAGAGCTTCATTTTGATATATTTATCTAGAGAGAGAAAAAGCTTACTTTTCATACTCATTGCATTATCTACTCTTAAGAGAGGTTTTCATTATTTGATTGTGAATTATTTGGGTTTCACTTCACCCACTTAAAGAAGTTATATTTGGTTACCTTCACCCTGATAAAGAAAGAATTAAATTAGTCTTCAACTATGAAAGTAAGGTGGGTTGCTCTTCACTTAGAGAAAACAAAACTTTGTATTTGGTTACCCTTCACAAGTAAAGAAGAATTATAATTTGGGTTACTCTTAATCCGTACAAACTAAGAGTTAATGAAACCTCAATTTGGAGATAAAGTTGAGAAAGTGGACGTAGGCTAAGTTATAAAAAACCACTATAAACCGAGTTTGCATTTCTATCTCTTTACTCATTGCCTTTATTTATTGATTGATTATCAATATTATGAATAGTTGTTAGCAAATTCACCATTCTTTTGTTTGGAATTATTAAATGCTGCATCCTCATTCATTTAAGCCTAAAATTTTGAAATTGCCAATTCACTACTCCCTTGTCATTACCATTTCTAGGCCAACAAATACATCCTTCCTTTCGTCTCTCCTCTTTTTCTATTATCATTGTTGCATTGCTAGGAACAGAAAAATGCTATCAACAAGAGAGAACAAAGTGCTTCATCTAAAATAAGTTAATTCTCAGAATTTAATGTCTTTTACAAAGAAGAGGTCATCCAAACTCCGATAATTGCTACTTGGTTTTATATTTCCATAGTTTTGGTGTTAGCGAGTACCATATCACGAAGAAAAAGCAAAGGTGACATTTCATTTCAGAAGAATCACCCACCAAATAATGCAGCAAATTCCTTCCACTTCCCCAAATGCAAATAAAACTCATTTAATTCAAGTTATAACAAAATTTTAACTAAATTTCCAAGGTTAATTCAGTTTCCCTCTTCGACGAGATTTTGTCAAATCCTAGTCAAATGGAATTAAACCAACTCAAATCATTCATAAAACTTTCTTATCCTCCTCCGTGAACAGACCTTAAACTCCTCAACAAAGGCAGCCATATTTCCACATTATAACTATAAAAAAAAGGCTCTTCTTTTGCAAGTAAATTTTCTGAGGCATTCTTTTATAATCCTTAATTCACGACTCAACAGCATAGTCTCACACCACATCGGTTTATCATATTAAGCTCTCCATACACCAGATGATACTTAGGTTCACTGTTATTATGACTGAAACCTATAAAGAAATTTCCTCATATGCAAGACCATTTGGAAGAAGACTATACTGAGGCTATCATTATGGCTCCAGAATATTTTCAGCTCCACATCAAATAACTTTGAATATTATCTTTGCACAAAATTCAAAGAATGTATTCCAAAATACATAATAATACTCCACCTACCCGGCATTAAGACAACAAATTAAACTAACATTCCTTTCCATCTTTAAATAACTTAGGCTAATGTACTTAATTCCAAGCTAGAATGCATGCCTTCAATTGCATAATTGAGTAACACCAAGTGTAACTTTCTGTCACTAAAACTATGTTAATTCAATGAAATTTAGTCACAGATTTGAATATTTGTATAGGTGGCTTGAACAGCAATCTATGTTTTATGTCTAAGTCCACATAATTCAGTGCTCCCCAATTAAGCTGACAATAGACCATAATAACACGGGAATGGCTTCTACTTAAGTAGAAAAGGCAAAACAGAACAGTTCAGGAACTAAATCTTAATTCAAGGAAATCTTAAAACATTTATTTCCTCGCATATTTGAGAAAAAATTAAAAAAGAAGCATCACCTAATTGTCTGCATGGAAGTGAGCCACATGGATCACACTAATCACAAAGAATACCATATATTATAATATGTGAAATAATTGTCCGAAATAAACACAATTTTACCACTTAAAAATATGCCAGGGCATTGACTGGCAAAGAATAGCAAACTTACAGGACAATCAGAGCTTCCAAGGCCACGAGCAGTGTCAATATATAAATGTCTTCCTAGAATGTTAACCTGAACTCTAATATATAAGCTTAGCATTGTCACTGCCCATAGTGACACCACCATTTTAGTGAAGCCTGGAAAAAACACAATAGCCACAAGAATATAAGTTCACCATAATGTAATTGGATCAAAGGGATCTCATCAAATACAAAGTCACAAGAACCATAAATGCTAAAAAGAAAAATGCAACAATTTCATACTTAAAATTTTGAGTCTATCCCATAGCTCAATTCTATCTGAAGATGACAAAGTGTTGGGCTGCTCCTTTCCTCTCATTAATTTCTCCGTAAGTGGAGAAAGGTCCAGCTCTTTTGCTATCCGAGTGCTCATATAGTGAATTGCATGGGGCAATGTTGTAGCATCAGCTATTCTTTGAACTTCACCAAAATGCGTTTGCATTCTATCAATATTGATCAAATAACAAAGCATAAGTACCAAAATACTAGAAAATTCATGGCTATAAAGGATACCAAAATAGGATATTTTGATTTCTCTTAACTGGGCCTTAAGAAGTTCATCATGCTCATGCTGCTGTCTCTCCAGATCAGCAACTCTTCTCTGAGCATCATATAGCTTATACAGAAAAAATCCACTTCCTAAAACACCTGCTGTAATAAAAATCTTTTTTCTATGTCTTCCCCAAAAATCCCTACATTACCAAAAATGCACAAATCAAGTTTACAAATATTTAATCCCTTAATACAACACAATGTAATGAAATAAACAAATGAAAGAAATGGAAATGGAACACAAAACCAACTCCTTCTAAAAATACAATAACTACATCTACTAGAAACCCATAAACAAAACTAGAAAAAAAGAGAACGCACAGGAAGAAACAGACAAATAAATCAAATAAAAGGGAAATACCCAAACCCGGAATAAGAATAAAACATAAGCCACAGAAACTTACCTTAAAGAAAGCATTTTCATGTTATATTATAACCCAGAATCCATCACTGTAACTAAGGTTTTGATTCAAGCAAATCCATAAATGGGCAGGTGATTGAGCAAACAAAGAGGACCAACAAAGTCCCCTTTCTGCAGAGGCTTCAAAGCCCTAGGAAAACCCGTCTGTACGAGATTATAACAGCAGTCCTTCTGTAGATTTATCTGAGAAATTTGAGGGTTTAAAAAGAGCAAGTAGAAACACTAGAGACAGCCAATTGAGTAAACACTAGAACCGCCTGACAGCCAAAGATAAATAAGTAGCCGTAACTGTTGTTATTGCTGTTGTTTTCGTTGTTACCGAATTACTTGTAACTTTTGTCTGCTTATGTTGCCCTATTTTCGGTTGTCCGTACTCCCTAACTCCCAAGTCTCACAGCTAAACTGATTTGTATTTAAAATTACGACGATTCGAGCCTTTTACTATTTCCAAGATTACTATTTCCAAGAATCTCATTTAAATAATTTATGAAAAAAATTAATTAAATACATATTTTAATCTATTATTTTTAAAATATTTATGTAAATTTAGATTTATTATAATATTAAATCTTGCCCTTGCAGTAATATCTTCTTAATAATTATTATTATTTTAAGAGTTAGTTATACTGTTTACTTACATATAATCTCTTCATTCAATTTTTTTTTGTAGAGTAATGATAGGTTAATAAAATATAAACATCTTAAAAGATTTTTTTTAAATTATTTATGATTAATTTAAAATTATTTTTCAAAAATTAAAGATATTTTTATTAATTATAATATCATGCAATTACAATTTTATCCTCAAATCAATTAATTTTGTGATAAAAGAATGTCCGCATGATGGTGTAACGATAGCTTACACAAAATTGAGTTTCAATAAATAGTTTAAGAACGTCAAAATTTACTTTATTTTTCATTACTTAGTGTTGATATACAAAATCGAACAACTACTGTATCGGTGAAGCTCCTAAATTGACTTTGAGAACTGAACAATGAAGATTGAATAATCTCCTATTTTTAGGAATATGCAAATACAATGAAGCTTAGAGTTAAGAAACTTAAATGTCTTAAGTTAATAAATATTAAGATAATAATAAGTAAAAAAGAAAAATAAAAGAAATTAGTCAAAAGTCATTTTTGAGTTACCAATTGGGTGTATGTGTGATGAATGATGAAAAAGATGATAAATAGTTGTTGTCAAGAAGAATGGAGTAAAATCTCTTCTTGTTGAACTCAACTTTCTTTTTAAGGAGTGACCATTGTGTCTTACAAGTTTTCTTATATAGGTATTTTAAAGAATAGGGGTGATGGATGACTTGTAATAGGAGCTTGGTGTTTATTGTAAAGTTTATTGACTATCAAGTAATTATTGAACTGTATATATACTATTTGTATAAGTTGCACGTAAGGGGCTACTTAATGGGTAGTTTTATCGCACATTAGTGATAAAAGATAGGCTTGTAGTATTTGACACGCATCCTCTATCGTCATACTCCTATTTTTAAGATTGTTGGTCTATAGTTGCAAGGAATAGGTCAGAAATAAAGGTTTTTCGATCCGATGAAGAAAGTTTTAGGGCCCTATTTAGGCATACGTTTGGCCACTATTTAAGATTTTACTTCAAAAGAAAGTGTATAATATCCCTAAGACTAGGTTATGGTTGGTGATGTCTTCAAGGGTCCAACCTTAGAGATATAAAACTTAGTTGAAATGCGACCTCTAATCATTTGGCAAGAAGGATGACATGATTAAAGAGATAATGTAGATGAATGTTTACCTCCATATACTAAAAATGGTCTTACAGTAATGCTTGATTCTTAGATCAAGGTCTCTTGCTAATTCTACTAACCACGTGATCAGGGATTTGATTTTGTTAGCTAATAATAATCATTTTTCTCTTTAACGCCCAATTTTCCTTTTTCAATGATGCAACAATTTTTTAATCATCACAATTCATTAAAGGACTAAAAAGCAACATTTTAATCTTTATAAGATCAAAATTTAATAAGTGGACCATCATCCTTGAAGAAGAGCTTAATTACAAAAGGTGAATTAGCATGGACATATGTTTCAAATTTTAATAAGCTATATCAATTCCATCACAAATTGTTCAACATTCAAAATAAGAAACCATGTATTCACAATTGTATAATAAAATGACCATCCTAATTTAGCTCTATTATAAAAAGCATTATATTTAGAAGTCGAATAAGAACCATTGGTAAAAAAAAAATCAACCAAAACGTTTTAAATTGTTAGAAAGTTTTAATATTGAATGTAAATGAAATCATATACCTAATATACCAAGTCATTCAAAGTCTTCATGTCACATCCCTATCCCTGGGGTTCAAATATGACAACCATTATAAACCCTTCAAATATATTCTAATATCAAAACTATACTTTAAGGATATGTAAGTTATACAAAATGCCCAAAACCGACTACACTAATGGTTTTAGGGCATACTACACTAATAATTTATGCTACCTAATAACCAATCCAAATCTCATTCATTTCTATTTCAAAATTTCATCTCAATAAATACATACCTAAATGAAATCATAAATTCAATTCATTAAACCATTTCATTTCAAATCATAATTTCAACATAATTATAAAATATGAATCCTTATAAAAAACAAAATCATAATCATACTATATAATATTATACAAATCACGTATTTAAGTTTTAATTCTAGCCACAAGTTTCAAATAAAAACATAAATCCCATATTTAATACATTCTAATGGACTTAAACATTAAACAAGTGAGTCAAGAAGGAGACTTACTGATGAGTACATAAAAGTGTATGTGTATTAAGGTTAAATTTATTATTTTACACTTCAAAGTATGATTAACTCTCTC
>JAVXUL010000016.1:11665945-11678704 GCA_035590515.1 Trichilia minutiflora | reverse complement strand
CTCTGAAGAAGATAAAGTGTTGGGCTGTTCCTTTCCTCTCATTAGTTTTTCAGTAAGTGGAGAAAGGTCCAGTTCTTCTGCTATCCGAGTACTCATATAGTGAATTGCATGGGGCAATGTTGTGGCATCAGCTATTCTTTGAACTTCCTCAAAATGCGCTTGCATTCTACCAATATCAACCAAATGACAAAGCGTAAGTACCAAAATACCACAAAATTCTTGGAAGCAAAGTTCACGACACAAAGGAAACCAAAATAAGATATCTCTTAACTGGGCCTTAAGGAGTTCATCACGCTCACGCTCCTGTCTCTCCAGATCACTAACTCTTCTGTGAGCATCATATAGCCTATGCAGAAAATATCCACCTCCTAAAACACCTGCTGCAATAAAAATCTTTTTTCTATGTCTTCTCCAAAAATCCCTAAAATACCAAAAATGGACAAATCAAGTCTACAAATATTTAATCCCTCCATACCCCACACTGTAATGAAATAAACAAATGAAGGAAATGGAAATGAAACACAATCAACTACTTCTAAAAGGACAACTACACCAGAAACCCATAAATAAAACTAGAGAAAAAGAACCCGCGCGAAGAAACAGACAAATAAATCAAATAGAAGGGAAATTATAACACAAACCCAGAATAGGAAGGAAACGTAAGCACAGAAACTAACCTTACAGAAAGCATTTTTATATTATATTATAACCCAGATATCCATCACTATAACTAAGCCTTTGATTCAAGCACATCCATAAATGGGCAGGTCATTGAGCATACAAAAAGAAATAACGTCCCCTTTCTGCAGTGGCTGCCAAGCCCCAAGAAAACCCGCCTGTACGATTTAAAACAGTAGTTCTTCTTCTATAGATTTTGATAATTTGTCCCACAGAAAACGTTTTATCTGAGAAATTTGAGGGTTTAAAGAGAGTACGTAGAAACAGAGAGAGAGAGAGAGAGAGAGAGACAGCAAAATTGAGTAAAGTCTTGAGCTGCCTGACAGCCAAAGATAAATAAGCAGCCGTAACTGTTGTTGTTGCTGTTTTTGCTGTCGCGGAATGACTTGTGTCTGATTGTTACCTTTTGTTCGTTGTCTCTAACTCCAAGCCTCACAGATCAGCTCAGCTAGTTTGTATTTCTAAATTGATGATGATCCGAATCATTTTCATTATTTTGAAGACTTTCTTTTAAATAATTATATTTAGTTCGTAAATTTCGATTTATTATAGTATTAAATCTTAATCCTACCGTAATATTCTCTTAACAATTATTATTTTTTGAAGAGTTACACAGATGTTTTACAAATAATTTCTTCATACAAAGTTTTTTAGTGTAATGATAGTTCAAGATAAATATACACCTAAAAAATATTTTTTTCCTCTTTCCTTTTATTCTCTCTTTTATCCAAATTCAATTTCCAAACGAACATGTGTAAGCAATAAAAGCTATTCATTTCTCTTCCCTTTATTTTACGAGAAAATTCTTTTTTAAAAATTATTTGTGACTAATTTCAAAATTAAATTAAAAAGGAATAAACATAAAATTATTTTTAAAAAGATAAAATATATTTTTAATCATATAATATCGTACAATTACAACTTTATCCTCAAATCAATTGTGGTAATAGAATGACCACATCATAATGTAGGCTTACAGAAAATTGGAGAGCTATATCTCAATTGTCATTAAATGGTGGAGGTATTCTAAAATTTACCCTAATTTTTTTGTTACCCTGCATTTCGTTTTCACCGATGCAACTTCTTTTGTGATCATCACATTTATTCAAAGGACTAACATGCATAATTTTAGCTTTTATAGGATAAAAATTTAATAAGGGGTCCATGGTCCACGAACAAGAGCTCAATTGCAGAAGGTTTAATTAGGCAGACATTTTTCAAATTTTCCATAGGCTACAATTACATAACAAATTGTTCCGCATTCAAAACAAGAAACTGTGTATTCACAGTTCTCCGAAGAAACAGCAATCCTAATTATGCTATACTCAATTTTCTAGCTCGAAAGCATTAGAATTGAGAAGCCGAATATGAACCATCAGTACAAATATTCAACCAAAAATCTTTTTGAATTGTCAGAAAGTTTTAATACTGAATGTAAATAAAATCAACTATACCTGATAGTCCAACCAAATACCAAGTCATTCAAAATCTTCGTCCGATGATTGCAGATGGAGGGTACTAGATGGTGAATCTCCTTCCTCTGCGGCTGCTTGAATTTTCTGGCTCCTGGTCTGTACACCAGGCTTCTCTGCAGAAATCTTGCTGTCCTCTCCATTGTTGTCATTATATGATGAGCTCTCCCCAGCATCAGGTTTCATTCGCTTGCTAGCCCTTTTTGGTTTGTTCTTGGCAAGAGTATTCTTCAAATCTTCTTTCACATCAGCTTTGCCAGTATTTTCGGTACCAGCAATCCCATTGTTCTCAGTTGTTGGATCAGGATTTTCCTCCATCCCATCTGCCTCTTCTTCAATCAATTCCTCAGCAGGATCAACTTCCTCTTCAGTCTTACGTTTCAGTGACTCAATTACATCCATTAATTCTCTGTTAACCTGATAAATTGAACATTCTTCATGTAAGCTAATTTAACAATCATTGCAAGAGAGATATGATGTTGGAAATATATAGAAGTCATCAATTAATGCATTACATCATTGCTTAGCAAGATCAATGGAAAAACAGAGATAAGAACTTTAGAACTGCTTGAATCCCATGTGATTTTATAATTTCAATCTCTAAAGCGCTTCTCTTGTTTTTGCAGAAATCAGAGTTGAGAAATGCACAAATTCTATACGTGTCAAAAATTAACAAAGGTTCCACATCAGACCTGAGGATTTTGCAGAAATTCAGAGATGTCAGTTGGACATGATGGACACTGCAGGACATTCTTTTGAGATCGGAGTGTCCGTCCACCGCTGCTTCTCTCCCTCACAAAAGTCTTACCAGCAAATGCACCTTCCAAACATAACTTGCAAAAGTTATGAGCACAAGGTGTGGTAATTGGGAGAGTCATCACTTGGCGACAAATTAGGCAACTGAACTCTGCATGTAAAAACTTACCAAGTAAACATACTATTCAACATTCTTAGATGATTTAAACTGTGACACAAAAAAATCAAGTGCTATAAAATTGTAACTTATGGTGCATTTTTTCCTTATCATGCCACAAACACCGTGAATTCATAAAACAGCAAACAATCAACAAAGACAGTGTTCTTTTAAACTGTTAACAATACCAACAGCCTTGAGCAAAACATTGGTAAAGGATACAAAAGTAAACCTTTCAGGAGCTTCTCTCTTATACTTGTATTTTGGGCTTGCCTAATAGCTTTCCTTGCCTTTTTCCCATCCTCGGACGTTCCTGTGGCAGCTGTTTTTTTACTGAGAGGTGGAGGCTTATTCCACTTCCAGTGACCATCTTCTTCCTGAAAATGATAGAAACAAACCATGTATCTCAAGGCAAAATAACTATCACTTATGGCAGGAAGATTTATGTTTTAGCAAAAATCACACATAAACCAAGCAAAGGAAAATTCTCTAACTGAAATCGACCATAAAATTAATATACAACACTTGTTTGCATATATGTATGATATATTTCAGTATACACCTTAGTCTGTTAATGGCTAGCTACTTGGTTGACCACAAAACATGTTTTCAAAGAACAGAAGCATAAAACATGTAACATCAAATTTCAGTGAGGAAACTGCATCAACTCACTTCAAAGTCCCATGATGGACTTTCCTTCCTTTCTGTTATGTCAGTCGCCTTCTTCAGCTCTGGAATGACTGGCAAAGGTCTTGGTCGGTCACCATGTTCATCACTGCATAAAGTTTTAGAAACATTAGTACAGCAAGCCAGAGAATGGTAATAGAAGCCAAATAAGTTAATAACAGCACAAACCTTGTCCATGGAGCAGGCTCATTGTCACATCTGACAAACAAATATCGGCAAACCTTAAAACCCTGCAAAGGAAACACATATAAATATATATATACTCAACTGAAAATCATCTTATTCACAAGTATGATATGTTAAATGAGATATATTTACTTGTATTCCAATTTTTCGCCAACATTTTTCAATTCTATAGACACCATCATAGCGCACTCCTTTCTCAGGGGCATATGAAGAACGCTTTTCCTTGTGAGACCTACTCATAGAAAGAAAGGAAACATATTAACAGGATCAAAATATACATGGCACATATCAAAGGGAAATCCAAAAAAACAGTTCTCACTACAAAGACTTCAAACAGTTGTTAGTGAATAAGATCACAGGATTAACCATAACAATGGAAAATAAATAAAGTTGACTAATTTGATAAAAAACAACATCCAAGTTACATATTCCTTGAAAATCTAAAACCACTTTGCCATGCAATCCATGATATCTATATTTTGACAGAAAGTTGCATTCTGAAAGGAAGTTCTGCAATGCAAATTATCATACCAAAAACAAACTGCAACCAACAATGGACAACTATTCATGATTCTTTATTCAATTAAACAAATAAACTTGAGCAAGAGAGAAATGTTTACCTTACAACCCGAACAGGGTAGCCCTTTTTACAGCTCAACCGGAGGGCCTCGTTCATTTTTTCAAACTTCTGATCAAAAGATTGCTCCTTATTCGTTCGTCTATTCCCGCTTAGATCTCTACCTCCACTACCAACCACATCCATGCAAATAAATCATATCATCAACTCTACATCAAAACAAAGATTAATAGAATTCGATATTCTAGGGTCCCAAACACAAAATCAAACAAAGTAAACTAGTGAATTGGATAAATAAATCATAAATATTAGCAAAAGTTGATAATATGGTGAGCTAAATATATGCATCTGCAAATGATAGATTAGATTCCAAGTTTCCACAGCTTCCAAACAGCACAAGAAAAAGTATACAAAACTACTAGTAAAATGCCCCTGCTATGCCTAAGAACTAAATATGATTAATAAAAGCTTGAAATGGAAAATTTGGAAAAAAGAACAATTTTTCGACATTAAAACCTATTGTTGAAAGCAGACAGAACAAAGTTATATTTTAGCTCTTCACAATCACTATGTTTTACTCCAAAGTGAAGACACCAATATTGAATGAGATTTAGGTTTCCTTAAACAGGCTAATTTTGAATTATAAACAAAAATACAACGGAATACAGACATCAACGAGGTTTGGCAATCAACAAACGCAACCACTTTACAGCAGATTGAATGGAAATAGTAAAAATGGGAAAACTGAAACCAGTTAGAAGTGAAGTCATCAAAAAGCCAACCTTCCTGTATACAGGAACCATTCTCCATGATCCTCGTCATCCTCGTAACCTCCAGATAGTGCCACTGACTGAGCACCATAGTTTGACTGTCCAGCGATACCTGCAACATGAGGAAGGTGAGCACCCCACTGCCGACATTCCAATCTATCCTCCCAACATTCACCGACAAGCACACCCTGATTTCTCTCTGGATCATTTTCAGCTGGGATAGGCCCAAAATGATCAGGAGGTACTGTAACAAAAATTTTTCCACTTGCAGCATTGGCCTTCCCAGCCCTCTGTGCCCGCTCAGTAGTAAATGCCTTGTCCGGCCGATCTTGATTACGCATAAAATGGTAAACTTTCAGGGGCACAGCAGAGAGGTTTGACTTTGCCAGCTTGGCCATACGAATGACTGTCACAAGTGAGGAATTAATGCGAGGCTGACTTGCCATTTTGGGAGGAATTATGTGGCGGCATTTTGCACAGGTACGCTTTCCTTGGCCGATCCATTTCTCAAAGCATTTTAGGCAAAAGTTGTGGCCACATGGTGTCTGAAACAAGATTACCAGATGCTTACAAAATTCTAAATTTACTTAAAACTCCCTACCATTTTTTCATGAGTAGATAACTTAGAGGCAGGAGCTTGTGACCCAACATTAAAGTCCACTACTTCGTACATTCCAATTTGACTTTAATGTTTGGCATGTATAAAAAGAAAATTTAATCCCCTCATAAGTTGTTAGAAAGTTGGAAAATCTAGCAGTGATGGAAACAACTTGCTCATGCAGTGCAATAGTGAGCAAGTGCAATAGTCTCGGTGAAACCACAGAATTGTCCAAAACAGGTATCAAGATCATTTCCTTAGCAGGCATATCATCATTGTCAATCATAGAGAAGAACCACATCAAGTTAATTTGTTTTGAAAAAACATAAACAAAAATATGAAACCCATCAATAGATGAAGAACATTTAGCAGCTTTGCAAAGTAGAAATAAACCTAATCGACAGCCTTGTAAAATCAGTTAACGCTAATTAGCATTATGCTTGAGCTAACTTTATTGGCAAGCACAATTACTGTCATAATGACAATATTCAATGAAAAACACATAAGATTCGCACCATTAAGAAGATTGATATATCGACATCAGGGCATGTATCACAAACTCGCAACCATGGCTACCATTTTGTCATCTAAAAAGAAAAAAATGACTCCTAAAACCATATCTAGTAGTTCAAGTTACTTCAAACCTCCTAACTTTGGTTAATTTAAGCGATTTTATGATACAAAAAACCCTAATTAAGATGCAGCTAAACATAAAAAATAAAATTACAATGAGAAGTGATCTAGACAAAGAAACTAAACAGCAATAAGCAACCGATCAAAATAAAGAAAACACCAAAACATAGTCTGTAATGAATCTAACCGTAACAGGTCTCTCGGGCAACTGCATACAGAAAGAACAGTTCAAGCTACCATCAAGCAAGTTCAAAACATCATTCTCACTCTCCTTCTCCTTTCCTTTCCCCTTTTCTTCATTTCGTTCCACTTCCTCGTCAACTTTCCCACTCAACAGCTCCTGCCTTTTCCTGGCCTTCTCCTTCTCTGTCAACGTCCCATCCCCCTCGATAGCCCTTATAGCCGCCACCAGATCCCCTCCGTCTCCGGCTATGCCGCCTAAGCGTGCCGATTCGCCTCCACCGGAGCAATCAGGGCATTGCCACGAGAGAGAGGAAGCCAAGGTCTCGGGAGGCTTGGTGAGGCACGCCACGTGCCATGGAGTGACGCACGTGCAGCACGTGATTGTGTCCTCGGTTGGAGGCTTTGCTTTGCAGAGCATGCACTGGCCGCCTCCGTCGCAGGGGAGCTGGATATCTTGCGCCATCGAAAAGACAGGGTGATGCGCACGATAAGGGGTCGAAATATGAAGAGTCGGATATACGACGAGATGTTAGAAAAGGGCCTCGGGGTTTTAAAGGGAGAGAGAGAGAGGGAGATAGGAACCAGAGGCGGGGTTCCGAAAAGAGTTTGCGAGTGTTTTGAATTTCAAATTGGAGCTAAAAAAGGTTGAAAATGTTTTGATTGACAATTCTATCCCTGCTTTTTTTTATTCATTGCAGTAAATATGTTCTACAGGGTAAAAGACTCGTGGATTAAATAATATTTAAATCTTAAAAATATTATTAATTATTAAAAAATTTATTATACTCTTAAATTTTAATTATGCCAAAAAAATATTTTCAAATACTTTCTTTAAATTTATGAAAATAATATATAATAAAAAATTTTGTAAAAAGTAACAAAATTATTCCAATAGTATTTTTGTTATATTTAAATAAAATTTTAAATTTTAAAATATTAACCATAAAAATTAAAACGTCTAATATAAGATTTTTTAAATATAATATAAAATTGAAAATCAATTAAATATTTTATAATTAAATTTAAAAATATTTAAATTTCTAAAATTTGATTGAAATGATATTTTAGTCATACTAAATCAAAAAATATTTATTTTCACTCTTATTCATTAATTTTTAAAATTTTTGTGTAATTAATTTGACATGAGTCTTTGAATTTCGCAATATACACAATAATAAAATTAGATTTTACAATAAAGCATAAAAATCATATTAACATACAATTGTGAAAATATAAATTTAATCAAGTTTAATAGTCTTTATTTTTTTGAAATAATTACCATCATTATTATATATACTCCATCTCCAACAATATTATTATGTTAAATTATGAAAATGTACATGTATATTTTTTATTAAAAGGTTATTTTTATTTTATATTTTTGTGATGGTCCATACATTAAATTTATCAAATATTTTAATATTTTTTATTATTAATTTAGTTAATAAAAATATTTTAATTATTTTATATTTTGTAATAGTCAATTATCAATTAAATATAACAAAAATATTGTCATGATAATTTTGTTAGTTTTCATAAAACATAAAAAAAATATGTAAAAATATTTTTTTGATAATTAATATTCAGGGATATAATAGACTTTTAACAGTCAAATAATGATTAGAATTTGGATGCTACTTATTTTGAATTTTGAAGTCTAAAATGGTACTTCTCTTAAATAAATGTAATGAAATAATGTTATTCGGTCAACTAACAAGTAAGACGTGAGGATATATTTGGTATATTCGATTGTATTGCATTAAATTGGTAAATTTCATTATTTCTTAGTGAATCAGTATTTTAAAAGTAAATTAAAAAATATATATTAATATTTTTATATTAAATACTTTTCACACCGTTGTAATTGAAGACTATCATCCGGGGAATATTAAACAAAAATTACTATTTTTTATTTTTTTTATATAATAAAAAATACCTAAATCTATTATATTCAACCTGATCATCTAATTTGATATCATTTTATATCGTAAAATTATGTCAGAATTATTGCACAAATCAAGTTAAAAGTTTATAATTATCTCGTATTCTTATAAAAAATATATTTTTTAAAAATTGAATACGAAATTATTCATCATTAACGCACCTATCTCATCATTAAACTATACCCTCTTTGGGCCCAAAAATTAATATTTAATTTAAGATTATGTTGCTTCCCTTTAAAATATTTTAAAATAGAAGAATATAATGTTGAATGATTCATCTAATTTTTTTATTAATATTTGGTATTAGTTGCTTTCATTTTATAATAACTATGGCCGACAACTTAAATAGTAAAGAATACTCAAAATCTCGTGTCATACGATATATTTTATGTTTAAAAGGTCAAGTATGTTATAATGCCATGTGTCAAGTTAATATTGGTGGTTTTTATCACTCTTTCTTATTAGTCCCTTGTATCACTTCTTATGTGTCTTTAATGTGTCCCTTGTTAGTTGATTTAAATTTAGGCATGTGTATAGATATATTGTAAATTTAGGATATGTGTCCAAATTTTAAGAATATGTACCATCAATCAAAATTTGATTAGTTAGACCAATGGTAACATTTTCTTATAAATAGTTATTACAGTGTGTAATTATAATCATTTCAAAATTGAATGCTAATTTGTAATTTATGATAGAATTTTGGTGATAAATATCAATGAGGTTCTTTGATTATCTAAATTAATATTTAATTTAGATAATTATCTCTTATCGCTTATTTATATTTTAATTATCTCTTATTTATACTTTAAATTAATATTTACAACACATTATTATCATGATCTCTTGTAGGTAAAGTATTTTATTTATATTTTTAATATTATATTTTCATATTATATTATGTTTATTTTAATAATTATATTGCCCCTATTCCATAAATTATTATTAACTAATTATTCTTATAATATGTTTTGTAGTTATCATTAAATGAATCTTTCACATTGAAAAGTAAAATAATAAAATAATATGCATTAATAATAAGAAAGAGGTAATTAGAATTTGAAGTTCTAAAAAGAACCTCATCAAGCCTAAAGTCTTGAATAACAATAAAATTCTATATGGACTTAAAGTCCCTAATATATATGCATTTAATTTTAATAATATTATTTTATATTTTTATCATTTTGTTATTTTTTTATTTCATTATTTTTGTTATTTTTGTATTATATATCAAACACGAAGTTTTTATATAATTAATCAATCCCCGAAGTTCTAAAAATAAATTAAAATTTGAAACTTTTGAACTTAAAGTTCCAAATACATCAAACCCAAAGTTTTGATATAATTAGAACATGAAATTTTGTATAAGAATTTTATGTGTAAACCTGAACCATATGCAAGATACTTATTATACTTCTATTTTTTATATGATATATTTTATTTTTATACCATTAATTTCTCTTTATTTTTAAGAGCTAAATTAAATTGATGAGTCTTAAAAATATGAAAATTCCTACTCTTGATATTATCAAAAATAACTATTTTTCTTAGGTCCTGAATGTGAGAATACATTTATAAGTCCTTGGATTGACAGATACTAAGAAAAATTGATCATCCCTATCGAATCGATCAAAAGCTATGGTTTTCTTATGTCATCATTTACTTGAGAGCTTGAAAACTCAATATCTCACTTTTGAGAATTCACTGGATTTGTGAAAAATTTTAACGGATAAATTTGATCACCCAAAAAATATTTTTCTACCCAAGGCAAAAAAAAAATTGATGAATTTAAGATTATAAGACTATAAAATTGTTACTGAATATAATTCTGCTCTCTTTCGTATCGTCTCATAGTTGAAATTGTACGGTGAGGAAGCATCTAAGCAAAGTATATTGAAGAAGGCATTCTTCACTTTTCATACAAATAATGTAGTTTTACAACAACAATATAGAAAATGTACGTTTCAAAAGTATTCTCAACTCATCTCGTCTTTTGTTAGTTGAACAAAATAATTAACTTTTGTTAAAAAGTTATAAAAAACATCTAATTAGATCTATGCCATTTCCAAAAGTGAATATGATACTATTAATAATTATAATCATGATAAAAGTTACAAAAAGGGGTATAGACCGTGATAATCATAAATTCTCTGAATGGTGAAATAGTAAAAACATACATAACCACCGGAAGTGAAAAGTTTATGAAAGGCCAAATCCCAATGATAAACCCAAAAAATTTTCTGATGATTCATGTAGAATATGTGGAGAAAAAAAGTACTGGTCACGAATATATAAGGCACCTAGAAAAAGATAAAGGAAAGAAAGTAGAAATTAATTTTATTGATGATTCAGATCCTGTAGATTTTACTCATCTTGATGTCTCAACTTTTTTGTTGATAAAGATGATAGTTAAAATGTTAATCAAAATTAACTAAATTTTCAGTTATTATATTCATTTTGTTATTGGTTTTGTATTTCTTTTCTAATTTTGATACTTTGTAATCATATTGAAGGTTTTATAACCTAAATCATACTTAAATTACAAGTTTTTCATGGCAAAACCCTAAGCTAAAATGGAAAAAACAATGGTTTTCACAAACAATTACCTTAAGGCTTTTTGTGCACTTGATGAACCTTTGAAGATATGATGAAGATGAGAATCAAAACTATAACCCCTCTTCACTTTACACCATTCTCATTTCTTCCCTCACCATGGTCGAACACTTCTAAAAGAAAGAGACCAATTTTTCATCAATTTTCCTTATCAAAATCAAAAGAAAATCAAAGATTTTTATATTTTCTTTTTCTTTTTCTATTTAATTAAATTGGTATTTATCTTATAAATATATTAATTAAATGGAGAAAATGTGATATAGTAACACCCATCTTATATGTGTGTAACCATACATTTGTACCAATAGGCATTTAACACAAAATTAAAAATTATAAACCAATTATATTTAAAGATTTGTTTTAATATTAACTATTAATATAAAATAAATTTTATTTAATTATTTAACACTTAAATTTATTAGATAATTATCATATTAATTAATTAGTTAATTAATATGATATATTTAAACAAAATCCATAAATTTTATACAATTATCATAATGCCCTTGGTCACATTTACACATAAGGGTAAAATGATCATTTATATCTAAATTAAATACTTTAATTTAGATTTATTATTTCATATTAAAATCATATTTTAATATGTTTGATAATCACAATTATCATATTTAAATATATAATTCATAATAAATTATACACATATATCACATAGGGGCAAAATAGTTATTTTACACTAAATTAAACTATTTAATTTTGTTTTTACTATTTTGCCTTAAAATCATATTTTAATATATTTGATAATCATTATTATCAAATTTGGCAAGTAATTTATATATTAAATTACCACTTTAACAAGTTATCAGTTTTAACTTATTTTTATATTATCATGAGAATGTTAGCCCTCTCCTGATAATATTTTATCTCTCTCTCACATAAAGAAATGTTAGAAGATTTTGGTGGACCATAAAAGTTCACCGTGACTCAATTGTGAACATATGCTGAATATTTTGACTCTAAACATTTCAGTTTCTCATTGACTATAGGTAGTATCTAACAATGCGCTATAGTCTCTAAGTCACGATAAAGAAGTATTTTTATCAAACCTTTCATTGATTTCACGTAACGTGTAAGTGATATCCTTCTGTCATCGTATCTTGATTGGGAAAGGGGTTTATGGACTATCATAACCATAATCTCAATGCTACTTCGAATCATCGATCATATGTCAATATTATACGATGGCCATTGACTTATAATCAAGACATCATATCTATATTCGATTAAGAACTCAACTCAGACAAAGGCAACGAGAATTCTCAGTCCAATGTATCGAGTCAACGGATCCTATATTGATTGTCAATCGAACACCTATATGAGCAAAGCATACCCAAACCGACTTCTTGTACAAGGCGTGATTAGCCTTGCACTTATACATCATATGAAATATATCCATCCATACAGAGTCTGATTCTAGACGTCTCAGGTCAAAGGATTACATTGCACATTGTTATAATCTATCGATACATCATTGACTACATGCATATC
>JAVXUL010000016.1:11639530-11655353 GCA_035590515.1 Trichilia minutiflora | reverse complement strand
CCTTCATTTTGCTGAATAGCAGGGTCCAATGAATTTAATGTACTTTACTTTCAGAATGTTATTGCGCTTGATGTAATGTATTGTGATTGGATTTTTTATGCTTTTTGTGTGGTTCATCTGGGAAGGTTTTTACCTCTTATTGAGTAGTTATTGATGCTACTTTGCGACTTTGGATCTCTAAAATCCCATTCAAGAGTTGTATATATTGTTTGAGCTGATGTTGGTTTGCTTGATTTTGCAGAACATTTACTGCACAAGCTTGAACTGGAGTGCTGATGGAAGCACTTTATTTAGTGGTTATACAGATGGTGTCATCAGAGTTTGGGGAGTTGGTCGTTACTAGGAGGAATTGAGTAATTTGCGAAACTATGCTTTTCTTTTTCTGATTACAAAACTAGTTACTCTGCTTTGTTAGACGGTCTGAAGACCTATTTAATATTTTTGTTCAAAAATGTTTCTCAAGGATATTTTGTTTTTCTTTATTTGAATCTTACACGGCTTTGAGGCCTTTTCTGTTGTTTTGATTTGGCAATATCAATTTAGATTTAATATTTTTTTCATAATTATGAATTGTATTGTGTAGTTTATTTTTTCTCTTAATTATGAACCAAGATTAAAGCTTGCACAAATTTTGTTTATCTGCTGCATCACAGTCGTTTATTATTTTTTGGGCCTTAATCTAAGTGCAACAATGATGGGCTGGATAACGCACCCGTAAGGGCTAATTATTTTCTAATTGGATTTAAGTGGACTATATAAACTTGACATTTTTTGTGACCAAGTTTTATCGATTTAATAGCACCCCGTAAGGATTAATTTACTTTTTAACCATTTAATAAGAGTATTAATGTCAATAACCATATTGATATCTTAACTCTTAAATATTTATGAAAAATTTAAGTTTACTTTTTATAATTAATGATCAAACCGTATCATTTTGAAAAAACAACTGAAAGAACACAAGCGTGTACAAGGTGAATGCATTTTTTAGTACTATGAAACTTGTACTTGCCTAAGAGTAATGTTTATAATTGTTATATTTATATATAGCAGGCAGCTACGAGTGTTTGACATCCTTTTGCTCGGCAGCTAATGTTTACCAAGCACTCAAACTGTTTATATTTGACAATTCATTATTCCATCAACCAGTTGTACCTCCGATTCTATTTAATAATAAATATGAACCAAAAGCAATAATAACTCAATACCGAATCTGAAACAAAACCTTAAGACTAAGTGAATCACAAAATTGAATTTGAAATATCAACCAAACGCCACAAAACACAAAATCATAGATAAGAAGTCTCAACCAGATAACATAACAATCAACTGCAAAGAAAAGAATATGTCAATCGGACATAATTCATTCTGTAGAAAAAATAAATAAATAAAAGTTAGCTAAAAAATTGCCGCTCTACAGGGGTTTCATCAAAATTTTTCAAATTCGACATCCGGAATTCTCTCATTTTTCACTTACTTTTTCTTTTCCTTTTCTACTTAACTATTCTCTTCGCTCTTCAGGAAACTCACTGATGTTAGAAGGGAACTCAGCTTAAACAAAAAAACACTGCACAATACAATGTTTACCTAAATGAATAACAATCAGTACAAGCAAAATATTTACCTATGCAAGCAAAAGTCTCTGGGTGTATCAGTAGCATGATTAGCTTCAATGGCCACGACAATCTTACAATATGTTGCAGGCTTCAAGTTGATCACCCCTTCAGGATGAAACTTACATTAATTTGTTTTGGGAGGGCCAACTAGTTCTCTCTTCTTCAATTTCTTACGCCAGCAAGAAAGTGTAACACCAGCAACATCTACATCATTTGACAATTTATTGCTTGGTTTCCCTCACATGTTCATGAGTAATGGTTCCACCAATGACCATATCTCCACTACCATGCTCCTTATCACAGGCAACAACTTTCTGCATATCCTTCAAACAACTTGAAGGCATGCTGGTTGATAATCCTTTCTGCAAGCAAGCAAATGTTGTATCACCAGCTTCAAGATCAACTTCCATATTCACATTCACCATGAGTTATGGCTCTGATTCATTATATGTTATAAACCATTCGTCAACCATATTTTTTCTAGAACATTTCCTTAAATGACTTGACTCCATGCCGCACAATGACATGTCTTCAGGAGTGACACCATTGACTTTTGCATTTGATACACCATTTGAAGTTCAATTTTTTTTTCATCCACTAGTGAAATCAATATGGATTTTGCTTACCTAAGGGAAAAGAAGCCTGATAAGCAGTTTTAGCCACTTCAAGCTTTCTCTTCTTTGACTTGTTATGAAGGAAGCAAGCAAGTGTTATGTCATCCCCATCAGATGCTTGTAAAGGGTCCTTAGAACCAGATTTGCTTCTACGTTTAGATGTTTTGTGCCCATCTTGTTGAAATGAAGCATGCACACCACCCTGGCATTCGCCTGATGGTTCATTACATCTTTCCATCCTGCAGCACTGCTTCTGACCCTCATTAACGCCCTCCAAAGAGAAGTTCTCACCTTCAACATTAGTGATACAATTTTCAGGTGGCTGCAGAAGATTACCCTGACTGCTGTCATCCACTTCTGCACAATGTTTCTTCTTGGAACTTCTTTTAAGAGACTTCTTTGTGGAATCAGGCCTCCTATGAACCTTTCTCTTTCTTGACTGTAGCTTTACTGTTTTCTCCTTTTGAATGGAATCAAACATGTCAGAGTCAGTCATACCTAAAACTTGCTCGGAACAAACTTGAGCCTCATCCACAACTCCTTTAGATTTAACCTTCTTCTGAGCATTGCTGCATTACATCCAAAAAACAAATAAAAAATGAAAAGAAGGAAAAAAATGATAAAATCCACAGGCATGATCAATGCAAGAACATGCTGACATGGAGCAATACACCAGTAAGTATTTTCTAATAACCATCAAAAATTCAAGGTTAATTAGAAGAAAAGGAAGAAACAAAATAACAACTTATAAAGCATCTATTTCCTTTCTGCTACACAAAATGGATATAAATTAGTTCCTCTATAGCCTATGAACAAAAATACAAGAGATTTGAGTTTAAAATTTATACCTTGATTTTCTTTTATGTTTTTTAGATGAATCTACATTTTCAAGCTGAGGTGCCGAGTTTATCATTGCCAATGGAATAAAATCATTTGGACCCAGGGCAGGGCGTTCCTGCTCCCGATCTACAAAGTTGCATATAAGAGCAGCTTTTTGCATCTTTCTAGCTGCTTGAAGCAAAGGCACTTCCTGTGGATGCAGTGCCTTCCACCTCCTGCTTATTACACAAAAGCAAAAATGCAGTTAAAGTTTAAACAGGCAATGTATAGACAATACACATGATGTATTGAGAAATAACAAAATTATATTCCCACAATGTGGACTCGTAAATCTACAATATCTGAAAACATCACACCTCCAACACTGATTGTCGGTACGAGAAGGCAAAGCAGCAGCAACCTTGGACCAGCAATGTCCATGCTCTTCAATTGCTGCTTCTAATCTCAAGTCCTCTTCTACAGACCATGGACCCCGATTCACTGAAGGATCCAAAGAGTTGACCCATCTGCTAACAGAGCAACAAGTTAAATTTTGTCAAATCAAAATCTAAATTGAGCATGAGATAATTCCTAGATACCTTTCTCTACATTGCACTTGAGTTCGACCTGGTACAAATTGAGCTATTTTCTTCCAGTTTCTACACCCAAAAAGCATCGTAGCTACAGTAAGGTGTTTATCTTCATCAGGAATCCACCTCCCAACTCTTTGCCTCATCGGATGAAGTGTTTTGTTCCATCTTTATATCATAAAATTATGACTGTTTAAGTTACACTAGTCTTTCAAGTAAAATATTAACCCAAAGTATAAATCACCGATTATGATAACTGCACAGACACTACTGACAGTCACATAACAGAAAACGCAAATAATACATTTTGATTACATCAAGTAGTATATGTAAGAGGATAATATATTTCAACACTTGGTTTAAACATAAAATTGATTCTTATTCACAGATGATGGAATAAGCACAGGGCATTAAAAATTCAGTTTGATGACAGATCAAAGAGACTATCGGTACATACAATATAATTTCAATTGTTAAGGCCCTACAGATTTTCCATCTTTCTTCAATTTCACAGGTCTTTCATTCAACCACTTATTGGTTTCTATCCTCACAGGCTCATACGCTGGTGCAATATCCAGGAAGGTGCAGCAAAAAAAGCACATTCCAAAGACAAATCATTCATTTGGTATGCCAGTACACAAATAGAATCACTGTGTCCTGTTGTTTCAAGCAATAACTACACGATATCTATAATATAACTTCAATGAATAGCTTCTATGTCAATGCTATATTTACAAGTCATAGAATAGGCTTCCAAGCATCGTGTTTTCTGTAGTATCTAACACACAGGTGCTCCTGTAACCAATCTATATTTTATTATAGTCATTCCTGCAGCAAATTGGCCATTATTTCTTCAACAATCAGATTAAAAATTTACTAGTTTTGTATAGTTGATTGGTGGGAATACAGTATATTGACAAGTACTTTTTGAAGGCAGACAACTAACCTATTAGAGCATTGAGTACCAGTCCGTCCTTTCAAAGTAGAAGCTACAAACTGCCAATTACTGTCACCAAAAGCTTCTACAGCAATTCGGAGTTGGTCATCCTCCTCCTCAGTCCATTCCCTTCTCAGCATGCATGCATTCAAACTCCTTTGATAACGTGCCAAGCATTGAAATGGGGTCCTGTTAGTCCCCAGTGAGACTGCAATATCAAACCAGTCATTAATCCCCTTTTCTTGAATGATAAATAAAAGATTCTTATCCTCTTTGACAGTCCAAGGATTGTGATTAATTAGGGGATCTTCATAGTTCAACCACCTGCGATGGTCAGCCGTAAATATGAGATGGAAGAAGAAAACCATAGCACATGACATGGTGATAAGCCAGTTCAATGAAGTACATGGAAAATCAAGTAACTAAGAGTACAGAAAATTTAGAATCAGAACTGGACAAAACTCTAGAATCTTGGATACCAAGAATAAAGGGATCCCTGTATATTTTAGCAGCTGATGAGCTATACATCAACAGCGATAGATGAGGTGAACAGCAGAACATTAATTACTAGTTATCATGTTTGAATTTCTGTAAAGATCCGCATAGAAATGTGTTGTAGTATTCATATTGTTCATATTTCATATCTCAAAAATTTACTGCTCTCCCAATGTGTGCCATTGTAGATGTTCTATGGAGAACAGAGGGATAGGGATAATACAGGAAACCCTAGCATTTTAAACCTGAGTCATGATTATGTTCAAAAACTAAATGTCTGATTTAAATCGTATTACTTTGTCACTGCATCACAAGTTAAGAGATCCCTTAAACATTTCACATGTGTAACCCCATTCAGTGATTGCACAGTTAAAAAATAAGTGCAATGTTAGTAATCTTTCTCTAACGGTTGAAAAAAACAGATAAGAAGCCAGAATAGAATGTGTATTCGATGTAGTTTGTTTGAAAAGACTAAAATTACCTATGAGAACTGCTTAAATAGAAAAGCTGTTAGAAAGGAAACATGTAATAGACCGGGCAAGACAGTCAAGGATCTCAGGTACCAAGACCCTGAGGTTTAACCTGCAGGTTCTGATTAATGAGGTTTCTACTTCTCCATGTTCTTTTGGAGCAATATTCCAATATCATGACCTTTCAATTCATTAAACAATAACTAAATAAAATTTTGGTTATGACATAAAGTAAATCTTGAAACTTCCCTACTCCAAGATGTGAAAATTGGACAAAAAAAAAAACATTGAAATAATTAAACTATATATCAAAAATCGGATAAAATACGACATTTCAAGGCAGTTGTTCTTTAAATTGTTAACGTTACAGCAAGAAAGCTTTCTCATTTGACAGCATCAAAAATTGGAGTTAATTGCATGAACAATTTATAAAAGAAAAACAAACAAACAAATAAATAAAAAAGAACCTAGTACCCCTAATTAAATAAAAAAGGCAAATCTAATACTAAACCAAGTCCTTAAGAGCCTAAATATGATAAACACAAAAAAGTGAGCTAAGTTTGCTAATTACAAGAAAACTAATGGAGCAACGTACAACCAATAATGCAGCTAAAAGTACCTACAAACATCATCAGAGAAGTAACACATATTCTTCAAATGATTTAGCATTTCCGCATTAAATTCCAAAAACTCTAAATGGTGTGATCAATAATTATCCTAAATAGGAAAACACAAATAAAATAAAAAAATAGTCACATAAGCCTAAAAAGTTGCAATAGTGTACAAAAGAATACTGCTAGACAGGACTCACCGTGCTTCACATTCTGCACCAGAACGACTCTCAACGTACATTGAAGCTAATTGATTCCAATCAACTTTAGGAAGAAATTCCTTAATCATTTCGGGGGTAACTTCAAGATCTCTGACTGATGCAAAAATGTTATCCAAACTGTTTGTATTTGTAGAAGATTGCTCTGCAAAACTGTGAATTTAAACAATGCCTAGGTGAATATGTTTAAATAATGCAAGGAAAGAACAGATAACAAAAATTCTACAGATTGCAATGTTAAATGCAATATTCAATTTAACTTCAAGAGGCAGCCTTAGAAGGCAAGGTCACAAAATGCCTTTTCCTGAAGGTCCTCCATAGGCTTTGACAATGCACAACTCATAATCAAAAAGTAACCTTGTCAATAAATTTAAACCCGCTATTCTTTAGATAAAGGGTGTTTTTCTCCTAATTGTACTGTATTCTTATTGCCATTGCTATTCATATTAAATATGTAAACAAAATGCCTGTCATAATAGCTTTGACAATGCACAACTCATAATCAAAAAGTAATCTTGTCAATGAATTTAAACACGCTATTCTTTACATAAAGGGTGTTTTTCTCCTAATTGTACTGTATTCTTACTGCCATTGTTATTCATATTAAATATGTAAACAAAATGCCTGTCATAATAGCATCAAACATATGGTACTCCTTTAAAATAAACTGGAGCCCCAGAAAGCTCCAGCTGTAAGTGGCTAAAGTTCTACAAATGGATAATTATCTTCACCTTGACTTCTTATACTTCTAAGGCATGAGTTTAAAGAACTATAAAGCATTTTGATAACTACCTCTGCTAAATACTGATGAGCAAGTTAAATATTTGACTTTTAAGAAAAGCATGTTTGTCAGTGCTTACACTTCAAAAGGATAACTAATAATGACTAAACATGTGAAGGCATACCTACGTCTATCCACTGACAACTGAAGCACCATTTCTTGAAGCTGTTGCCTTATTCCCTTCCCAAGATTTTCACTTTCTGTCGCTGACCACTTTTTCCGATGCAATGAAAGAGGAAATTTTGCCAATGCCATTCTATAGTTAGCAACATGAGAATTTTCTGCTGGGCCATAGTTAATAGCAGAGGGCTTTTTATCTGTAACCTGCAGCAAGTAAACCTCCAGCAGTTAAAATGAAGTCACTGAACATAAAAACAACAAAGAAAAGTATACCAAGAAGTCCATCTGAACATCTCTGTACACCTCAACCAAGCTTGCAATCAAAAACCAAAAACAGCCACTAACAAATAAGAAAAACACAAGAGAGCAAATTTAGTTTTATGTAAACCATGATTCATATGATATTAATATCAACTCAATAAGCATAACTGGAGAAAGAAGAACTAATAAAACGAGATCACCCATGCCATTGTCTTAAATATCAGCAAGAAGACTAAAATATCACCATATAACTGGTGAGGTTTTAATATTTTTGGCAACTGAGACGCTTTTCTGCAGCCATAAGAAAAGCGCTCACTTTAGCTTTTATGCCATCCTAAGCTTTAGTAATTTACTACTTATATATACATTCATATAAAGCAGTACAGAAATAACAGTAGTTTGAACCATTCCTATATCTCCAATTCTTGTGGATTTAACAATCTTACCCATCTAATTGAAAGACGAGAGATCAGTAGTCCTTTTTCTTCCTCTTTTCCACTGCTTACATGCATAAAAGAAAGCATAAAAAACTTTTTCTTCCTAAATAATTATGAGCAAACTAGATTAAGAGTTAGGTATTAAAACTTAATCCGTGGATCAACATTTGGCGTTGAATATCCAATTGACAGCATGCTCTGTTGACACTTCTAATAATAATAACTTGAAGAGGGAAGAAGAAGAGAGAGGAAACAATATGAATGTCTAAAGTGTATCACCAAAAATGTTCCAACAGAGAAAAATATGCAATAGAAAACCAATAAAAAAATAAAAATACCTCTGAATCCTTGGAATTCCCTGACTTCTGTGCCGAAATTAATTGAACACGAGGATCCCTCTTCTGAGATAATGCTCGTCCAGTTATCTTTCTGCAAGAAACCTGGAAGTCTTTAAGCACTCTTACACGTTTCCTCAGTTCCTTGTTCTCCTCTATTCTTGATTCAATCTGAGTCAGCTTACTTCGGATAAACTTTTGATACGACCTATTCTTCTTAATGGCATCAATAAACATCTGAGCAGATGGGGGGAAGTTAGACTGCTTGTGCGGCACTATAGAAAGTCTACTATCCTCTAATTGATGCTGCAACTCGTAAGAAGCAGAAGCACATGGCTGTATGTCTACATTGTCCCTCAATAAGTCGGTGTTGTTACAAGTTTCTGCATATTTGGGTAACCCTTCACTAGTGTTAACTGTATTTGAACACAAATTTTTGGAAATTGTAGTCTCTGATGCTACACTAGACGCATGAGCCTGCTTTTGAATCTGTGAGAAATCCTCCACGCCACTTTTGAAAGTATCTGCAGCAATGTCCTTATAAACTAACATAAAAATAAATATTGAGATAGATACTATTATAAAAATGCATAAAAAACACAAAAAAAATTGAAAATCAGAAAATTGTAAACTTTCAAAGTGCTTGAAATTGAAATTAGAGCAATCCGATAATGTTCAACAATCAAAATCAAAACTTACCAGTAGAGTTAAAAGCAGAAAACCGCTGCTGAATAACGCGAAGAGTCTCGAAATCATCCTCCTCCTCGTCCGAAGAAATTGGAGGAAGTGTACGCAGAGCCTTTAAAGACAAAGGCTGGCACACATCATCTGACAATTCTAAACGATCCTTTAAACTATCCTTTATGTTTTGCACCAGTGCAAGATCATCTTCGCTATCAGAACTCCAGGTACCGGCGTTGCCGCCGGAAGCTGAAGGTTCAACAGGTGAAAGGCAGTGGCTGTTGCCGAGATCGTTGGGGTCGGCGCCAACAATCATACACGCTCTCCTTAATGCTTCCAAATCCTCATCCAAACCGTCATCGTTTTCACTATCGGAAAATTCTGCACCGTTCTCGTTGCGGGGAGTCATTATCTGTCTTTGATGACGTTCTATGTCAAAACAGTTCTTTAGGGTTTATGATTTATTATTAAAAACAAATTGATTTGGAAAAAGACAGAGAAAAGTGGCGGTACGATATGTCTGTCTATATATAGTGAAAGATAATCGTCGGGTCGGGTCCTTTGGATTGGATTCGAAAAGTTTTGGGCTTTGGATTACTAAGGCTGGCCTTGGGTTTATTTCAATATTTCCGTTTTAAACATAGAATTGGATCCTTTTCTAAGGATTAGTTTATCAATTAACAACCAAATGATTTATGTTGGGTAGTTTGGTTAATATTTTGAATATTATTTTTAAAAATAAAAACAATGATAATAAATGATCTCTTTTATCTTGCAGTTACTCTCATTAATCTCTTTATCAAAATATTATCTTAAATAAAATGGGAAAATAGGAGATTAATTAATTATATAATTATATAATTTTAAATTCAAATAGTTATTTTAAATTACGGGATGATCAGTCTAAATCATCAATTTGATTAATTTAAATTAATTTATAAATTAATATTTTTTAAATTATTATTATCAATTTAAATTCTAAATTGAGTTAATCCCAATTATTATAGTAATCCCATCGTGATTAGTTAATTTGAAATTTTAATATAATTTTTTCAAATTCTATCATAACTAATTTCACCTAAACTCTCTCAAAACACTCAATAGATAATAATACTAAGTCAATTAATTAATTTTTGTATTTAAATAAATATTTTTTTAAAATATAAAAAAAATATCTTTGAAAAAGAAAATAATCGAAATGTCCTTAAATCTAAAGTATGATTTTTACAAATTTTGTGGGGTCAAATTTTAATTTTTATGATATTAAATTATATTTAATTCATTAATTGATTCAGATTCTATGAAAATTAAAATAAACTGAAATTACTAATTTATACAAATTGAAACCTATAATATTTTACTTAGTTTCGTTATTAAGATATGCAATCGAAACAAAATCATATATTAAAATTACATAACATAATAAAAAGATTTAAACAATGAAATACTAAAATAGAGAAAAATGTAATAGTGAAGAGGACAACAAATGCAATGAAAGGAAAAGTGAATCTTATTTAATTATTACGTGAATAATAGAGAAATTAAGGAAGCCAAAATAATAATTTTGTTATTAATTAAATTAAATAATATTTAATTTATCACACTCCGTTTCTAGAAACCTACTACGTAGTAATCGCTGTGAATTCAAGAAATGTATTCTATTAGTTAAATTATACTACGAGAACTCGTAAAATATTAAAACCTATTTTTGAATCCATTTATAAATATAAGTGAAACTTACATAAATTGAAATACACATATAATCTAGTTATAATATAAGTTTATTTCGAATAATACTCATTTCAAATTATCTCATTTTAATAAATATTCATTCGAATAAAATATATAAATTCAAATTATTTAATATAATTTTTGTTAAGTGAACTATATTACATGAAAATGAGTTTAATACCTAAAAATTATATTGAAAATTCTGATCAACTCAATTATCCCTACACACAACTGTGCTATTATTAAATATAAGGAGAGAGGAATGAGTATTTAGACTACGCTATCATGAACTTGTTTCTTATTAGAAGTAGAAAGTGAAGCATGTGACGAGGCTTTGTGATCATCTTAAATTATTATATTCTTTTATGGTCTACTCCTCTCTCTCTTCAGCTATGACGATATTTATATATAAGTAAATAATTTTCATCATATCAAATCAATAAATTATAATTTAACTCCACTCAATCTATAATCTAGAGGTGGCAAATGGGTCGGGCCGGCCCGATACGGCACGGGCTCGGCCCATGAACAGTAAAAGCCTGGCACGGCTCGGCCCGTTAAAAGGGTCGTGCCGTGCCAAGGTATTAGGCCCGATGGCCGGGTCAGCACGAGCCCGTGAAGGGCCCGGCGCCGGCACGAGCCCGTGATGGGCCGTGCCAAGCCCGTCCCGATTATTAAAATAATAAAAAAATATTGTTAAAATAATAAATATTATTAAATTATTATTAAATTAATATTTTGGCCCGGCACAGCAAGGCCCGTTTGGGCCGTGCTTCATGGGCCATACCGGGCCTTTGATTTTTTTATCGGGCCCGGCACGGCACGGCACGCTAGCCCGTAAGGGCCTTGTTTTCATGGGTCGGGCCGGCCCGGCCCGACCCATTTGCCACCTCTACTATAATCCACTAAAATTAAATTTTATTAAATTATCAAAGCCATAATTAAAATTAAAATAATTTATTCATTTTCTCTTTCTCTTTCCACACAACGAACCCTTTAACCCACTCTATTCTCACATATTAATGAATCATTCTTAGCTTTCTCAGCACCATAATATATTTATACATTTTAATTTATTAGATAAATTAGACTATATTCAAATCTTAGGTTTTTGAAAATAGTAAACCATAATTATCCTTTCTCTAATTCATGCTCAATAATAGTCTAAATCAAAGGCATAAGCGCAAGGGTAAACTTATCCGAGCTTAGAGATAATTTTTGAACCTTCTTTGCTTGATTTCACTTCTTAGTTACTATTTATCTGAGGCTATTTTATTTGATTCTTCTCAAATCAATTACCAATACTCTGATCAAATTGTGATTCCAAGTTTCGGTGTTGATTCTTAAATTGATTTCATGATGAACAAGGAAGATTGATGGAAATTTGAGTGAAAATGAGTTTAGATATAGAGATATAGAGAAAATGGAGAGAGAAAAGGAAAATAAGGGAAGAAAGGACTCTTGTGCCCGTATATAAAAAGCTTTGAAATGATTAAAATATCCCTAAAAAATTATGCTATAAGGTCTATCGAATGTCTCCAAATATTGATATTTTTACCCAAAAATAATTCGTTAAAATTCGTCTTGCGTCTCATAGTATTGATACTTTTCCTCTAAATATCAATACTTCTCACCTAGAAATTATCGACGCTTTACTCAAATTATTGATACTCGGGCTCCTCTAAACTACTTACTATTCACATATCGATTCCTTACCAATATGTATTGATATTACTCTTATATGTATTGATACTTTCTCTCTCATGTATCAATACCTTCAACTATTGACACAACGTGAAAAAGCTTACATACTTAAGTATCTATATCTTCACTAAAAGTATCGATATTTTTAACATACAAGAACAAAATATCGATATCTTTTAGTCATGTATCAATACCCAATACGTTTAGTTTGATCATTTACTATCAAAATCGATACTTTCCTTTTTTCTTATCAAATTCTATTTCAACTTCAAAAATCAATCACTTATGATCCAAATAACATCGTAACAGAACTTATAATATATTAACATAAAGCTCCTTTGAGCTCTACAAAAAATGATAGAAACTATTTTTTAATTTAAGTCGATTTTATAGTTAAAAATTCAATTTTTTTTACTATAAAATCATTCAATATCACACACCTCCTTTATAATAGAATTCCAAATAACAAATTCTCCAATGTCTGAACTATATGCAACAGCATACATATGTAAAAACAAATAAAATTATCCTAATATCCATATATTTAAGAAACGGGATTCACATAATTAAATTAATAACTAAAAGGTGTATGCAATAATATTTATCTTCTTTATATACAATAAAATTAAATTCAAATTATATATTATCTATAAACACCTAATGTAACCTATTTTTAAAATTTAATAGTGGAATAAAGCAAGATCTAAATTATTGTTCTTTGATGAAATTTAATTATTATCAGGTAAATACCATTAAATACACAAATTTAATTATATTATTATTACATATTTTATATATAAGTGAAATTAATTAATTCACTCAATAATGTCACAAAAATTAAAGTCAAACACAACAATTTGAGATAACAATTGTTATGATATTGAAATTTAAGTGACAGATCCAACACTAGCTGTACTTCATTATGATATTGCAATTATTATTATAAAAAAAAGAATTATAATTTGCAGTTTTATTTTTCGATCATTTAGAGAAAAATAAAATAATATTTTTTTATTAATAATATTATGCATTTGTTTACTCATTATAATATCTTAAAACAAATATAAATATATATATATATATAAAGACAAAATTATATTAAAATATTATTATATAAATTATGTGATTTATTTAAATTAAATATATAATTTAATGAATTTTTTAAAAAATTATTACGTAAATGAGTTTGGATGACATTTTCTATTTATAATTTAAATAATTTAATATGTCATTATTAACATAATAAAAGATATGGAAGTCAGTGTTTTTAATTTATTAATTTGGTGAGTAGTTGAAGAATTAAAGCAATAAATTTGCTTCTATCACATTGCGTGATATCTCTGTCTATCTATCTATCTATCTATATTAACAAATTTTCAAACTGAATTATCTGTTCCTTTCTTCCAACACTATATATCTATTATCTATTTTTTTAAAATAATTTTGTATCAGATTTTTTTAAAAATTTTAAATTTAGATTATTTATATTTTTAAAATATTTGAGATGTAAAAATTATTAATTAGATTTTCACATGCTAATTTTCTAATATAGTCATTTTAATAAATATTATAGTAAAATTTAATTGATTTTTATAATATTTTATATTATGTAAGATTTTATTACATTTATTTAATTCTAAAAAAATTTATTTTCGTATAAATATTTATTGCTAATATAATAATTAATATTTTACAAATAAATAAACATATACTTCCTAAAAAATAAAATCCTAATTATTAAAATAAATAATATTTATTAATTTTACTTTACCTATTTTTAGTTAAACACTAATGTCTATATATTTTTATAAATAATATTAATTATTTAACAAGTAAAAATATATACCCAAAAAATATATGTCATCTTATAAAGGGCATAGGCTAGCCAACCACCTAAATTAACTAAGAATACGTTATATATTTTATAGGAATAACAAATAAAAAGAATAAAAAATTTAAATATGTAAAATAATAAAACCTATTTATAATTTTTTTATTTTAAATCTTAAATTTTTTTCTCTTTAATATCAAAATTAATTAACTTATAAAATAAAATTAATATTTAAAAAGATTTTAACAATCAAAAATTATTTTTTTATATAATATTGACTTAAAAAAGTTATCTTCTATAGTTCAAAAATTATTTGGTATGAAGCACTAAATAATTATAAATATTTTAATTTTTTTTATAATTTACGAATTTTTCTTTTTTTATTATACAATAGTTTAAACTTTGAACGTTAGAATAAATTTTTTATAAATATATAATAAAAAATAAATTAAAAATTATTTTATTATTCATAAAGATATACAAAGTAGACTTTAATTTTTAATTTTTTTTAAATAAGTAAGCGAATAAAAAAATTATTTAAAATAAATTTTAGTGTGTAACATGGCCCATCGAAATTAATGACTTTCATTTCAAGGAAAAAAAAATCTGAAACCCTAGAAGAGGGCGATCGAAATTGTAAAACTTCAATGATGTTGATTGAGTCCGACTCGGTCGCTCAATAATCTTAAATGACATCGTTTTGGCTTTGACATTTTCTCTCTGCCATTCATTGCAAATATAAAAATCAATAAAAATCTCTTAGGAAGGGACTAAATCATTAAGATCGTCATCATCGGATCATGTATTGCTGCGATCCAAACGGTATAAAATCATTATTATTATTTTATTATTTAAAAAAAATATCTTCCTCCATTTGATTCATCAATTTCGATTTTCATTAGAGAGGAAAAATATCAAATTAAATAGTATATTATAATTTAAAAATAAATTAATTTAATATATTATAAATTAATATAAATTAAATCATAAAATATGATTTAAAATAATTTAAATTCGTGATTTTAAATATATTATAAAATTAAAAATATAATAATTAATTATTATCAATTTTATAATTTTTTATTAATATTTAAAAATAAATTTTATGGATAAATTTTATTTTAATTTATATATAAATAATTTTTTTATTAATTATTATTATATAAAAAAATACGAAGATATATCATATATCATTTAAGATAATAAATAAATAATAATAAAAATTTTATAAAATAATATTAAACGATTTGATTTACGATTTTACGGTTTGTAATTAATTTAATTTATAATTTAAACCGTGAACAATAATTTAAAAAATATTAATTCATAAATTAATCTACAAAATTTTAAATCAATTCAAATAATTAATTTTAGTGATAGTGTTATCGTTGAAAATACTTACACTTAAATATAGGCACTCAAACAAAGTTATAGTGTTATCGTTGTACTGTACATACCTTCAAGTTTCGGACAACACATTTTAATTGTATTTTTTAATTTAAAAATTAAAAATTAAAAATTAAAAATTAATTAAGAATAATAAAAAAATTATATATATATATATATAACAAA
>JAVXUL010000016.1:11621622-11639430 GCA_035590515.1 Trichilia minutiflora | reverse complement strand
CAGTATCATGATTAGCTCAACTGGCCATGATGATTTCACAGTATGTTGCAGGCTTCAAGCTGATCACCCATTTAGAATGAAAACTTACATTTCTTTGTTTCGGGAGGGACAATTGAAGAAGAGAAATTGGTTATCTCTTCTTCAATTTTTTACGCAAGCAAGCAAGTTTAATGTCAGTACCATCAGCATTACCTTTCGATTTAAAGCTCTTCTTCAATTTATGACACCAGGAAGCAAGTGTAATGTCAGCAACATCTACATCACTTGACAATTTATTGCTTGTTGGTTCCCTCACAGGTTCATGTGGAGTAATGGTTCCAACATTGACCATATCTCTACCATGCTCCTTATCATGGGCAACAACTTTGTGCATATCCTTCAAACGACCTGAAGGCATGTTGGTTGATAATCTTTTTCGCAAACAAGCAAGGGTGGTATCACCAGCTTCAAGATCATCTTCCATATTAACAGTCGTTATGGGTTCTGGCACTGATTCATTATATGTTATAAACCCATCTTCAACCATATTTTCTCTCGCACATTTCTTGTCACTAACGACCATGGTTTGCACATCCTTTAAATGACTTGACCCTAAGCCGCACAATGATAGGTCTTCAGGAGTGAAACCATTGCAGCATGTCTGGGTACCCTTTTGCATTTGGTACGGCATCTGAAGCTCATTTGTGTGTTGATCCACTGCTTGTGAAATTAATGATGGTCCTGTGTTTTGCTTACCTGAGGGAAAACAAACCTGATAATCAGTTTTCGCACCTTCAAGCTTTCTCTTCTTTGACTTGTTATGAAAAAAGCAAGCAAGTGTTGTGTCATCTCCATCAGATGCTTGTAAAAGGTCCTTTGAACAAGATTTGCTTCTAGGTTTTGATGTTTTGAGCCCATCTTGTTGAAATGAAGCATGTGCAACACCCTGGCACCCCCCTGATGGTTCATTGCATCTTTCCATTCTGTGGCACTGCTCTTGACCCTCATTAATGCCCTCCAAAGAGAAGTTCTCACCTTCAGCATTAGTGATACAATTTTCGGGTGGCTGCAGAAGATTACCCTGACTGCTCTCATCCACTTCTGCAGAATATTTCTTCTTGGAACTTCTTTGTAAAGATTTCTTTGTGGAATCAGGCCTTCTATGAACCTTTTTCTTTCTTGAATGTGCCTTTACTGTTTTCTCCAACTCCTTTACCATTTGAATGGAATCATGCACATCAGAGTTAGTTATACCTAAAACTTCCTCGGAACAAAGTTGAGCCTCTTCCCCAACTCCTTTAGATTTAATCTTCTTCTGAGCATTGCTGCATTACATCCAAATAAATAAATAAAAAACAAATCCAAGGAAAATTTGATAAAAAACACAGGCATGATCAATACAAGAACAAGCTGACATGGAGCAATAAATAAGTATTTTCTAATAACCATCGGGAATTCAAGGCTAATTAAAGATAAAGGCAGAAACAAAAAAATAACTTACGAAGCATCTATTTCCTTCCCAGATTCTGGCTTTCTGCTGCAAAAGTGATGTAAATAAGTACCAATATAGCCTATGAACAAAAATACAAGAGATAAGCCTTTAAAATTATACCTTGACTTTCTTTTGAGTTTTTTAGATGAATTTGCATTTTCAAGTTGAGGTGCTGAGTTTATCATTGCCAATGGAATAAAATCGTTTGGACCAAGGGCAGGGCGCTCCTGCTCCCGATCTACAAAGTTGCATAAAAGAGCAGCTTTTTGCATCTTTCTAGCTGCTTGAAGCAAAGGCACTTCCCGTGGATGCAATGCCTTCCACCTCCTGCTTATTATACAAAAGTGAAAATGCAGTTAAAATAAAGTTTAAATAGTTAATGTACAGACAATATACATGATGTATAGAGAAATAACAAGATTATATTCTGCCGAATGTCTACTTGTAAATCTATTATTAAATCTGAAAACTTCATACCTCCAACACTGATTGTCGGTACGAGAAGGCAAAGCAGCAGCAACCTTGGACCAGCAATATCCATGCTCTTCAATTGCCACTTCTAATCTCAAGTTCTCTTCTGCAGACCAAGGACTCCGATTAACGGAAGGATCCAAAGAATTGACCCATCTGCTAACAGAGCAACAAGTTAAATTTTCTCAAATCAAAATCTCAATTGAGCATGAGATTATTCCTGGATACCTTTCTCTACATTGCACTTGAGTTTGACCTGGCACAAATTGAGCTATTTTCTTCCAGTTCTTACGGCCAAAAAGCATTGTAGCTACAGTAAGGCATTTATCTTCATCAGGAATCCACTTCCCAACTCTTTGCCTCATCGGATGAAGTGTTTTATTCCATCTGTATATCACAAAATTATGACTGTTTAAGTTATACTAGTTCTTCAAGTAAAACATTAACCCAAAGTATAAATCATCAATTATGATAACTGGACAGGCACTGCTGATAATACATGATAAAACCAATCACATAATAAAAAACCAAAATAATACATTTTGATTACATCAAGGAGTATCTGTGAGAGGACAATATATTTCAATGTTTGTTTCAAACATAAAATTGATTCTTATTCACAGAAGATGGAATCAGCACAGGGTATTGACAATTCAGTTTGACAATAGATCAAAGAAACTACCATTACATACAATATAATTTCAATTGTTAAGTCCCTACAAATTTCCAATCTTTCCAGAATTTTGCAGGTCTTTCATTCAACCCCTTATTGATGCTATCCTCATAGGCTCATACGATTGTGCAATAGTCAGGAAGGCTCAATAAAAAAAAAGCACATTCCAAAGACAAATCATTCATTTGATATGCCAGTGCACAAACAGAATCAATGTGCCCTACTGTTTCAAGCAATAACTACATGGTGTGCATAATATAACTTCAATCAATAGCTTCTACGAAAATGATGTATATATAGGTCATAGAATAGGCCTTCCAAGCATCATGTTCTCTGTAGTGTTTAACGCACAGTAGCCTACTCTCTACACAATCTATATTTTATTTTAGTCATTTCTGCAGCAAATTTGCCATTGTTTCTTCATAAATTAGATAAAAATGTATTTGCTAGTTTTGCAAAGTTGTTTAGTAGGAACACAGTACGATGACAAATACTTTTTGAAGTCAGCCAACTAACCTATTAGAGCATTGAGTACCAGTCCGTCCTTTCAAAGTAGAAGCTACAAACTGCCAATTACTGTCACCAAAAGCTTCTACAGCAATTCGGAGTTGGTCATCCTCCTCCTCAGTCCATTCCCTTCTCAGCATGCATGCATTCAAACTCCTTTGATAACGTGCCAAGCATTGAAATGGGCTCCTGTTAGTCCCCAGTGAGACTGCAATATCAAACCAGTCACTAATCCCCTTTTCCTGAATGATAAGTAAAAGACTCTTATCCTCTTGGACAGTCCATGGATTGTGATTAATTAGGGGATCTTCATAGTTCAACCACCTGTAAGATTAAGCCATAAACATGAGATAAGAGAACAAATTCATAGCATGTGACTTGGTGATAAGCCAGTTCAATGAAGTACACATGCTTCATGGAAAATCAAGTAACTACGAGTACAGAAAAGTTTAAAATCAGCACTGGACAAATTCTAGAAGTTTGGATACCACTAATAAGGGGCTCTCAATATACTTTAGTAGTTGATAAGCTATACAGCAATAGCTATAGATCAGGTGAACAGCAGAATAATGATTACTAGTTTTTCATATTTCAATTTTTGTAAAGACCCATATAGAAATGTGTTGTAATATTCATATTATTCATATTTCGTATCTAAAAAATGTACTGCTCTCCCAATGCACCACCATTGTAGATGTTCTATGGAGAACAGATGGATGGGGTACTACATGGCAGCTCCTACCATTTTAAACCTGGGACATGATTATGTTCATAAACTATTAAATCATACTCTATTTGTCACTGCATCACAAGTTAAGAGATCCGCTAACACATTTCACATATGTAACCCCATACACTGATTGCATGGTGAAAAACTAAATGCAATGTTAGTAATCTTTCTCTAACATATGTCACATGTGTAGCCCATACACTGATTGCACGGTGAAAAACTAAGTGCCATGTTAATAATCTTTCTCTAGCAGTTGTTCAAACCAGATAAGAAGCCAGAATGAAGATACAAGGGAGAAAATCAAGCTTTGAAAGGTATAGGATGCGTATTCGATGTAGCGTTTTTTGAAACAACTAAAATTACCTATGAGAACTGTTTAAATACAAAAGCTGTTAGAAAGATAACATGCAATAAACTGTTAGTGTATGCCCTAACAATAAACGGTTTTTGGGTTTATAATTTTATTAATAAATGAAAGAAATGGTTATTTATTCACATAAATTACTTCATTTAGTAAATCATACTAGATAATAAAGTTCGTGTGCGAATCGTCTAAATATTTTAGTTAATAGTTAACTGTAATTATCGAATCGTTCCCTATAGAGATAGTATTAATTAGGCATCAATATCATATAGTCAGCATACTGAATGCTGTCTAAGGATATCATATGATGATATAAATAGGTTGACAATACGAGTATTGTTATAAAAGCATTAGTATAAATTGATAATTTGTGAACTATTTATCGAATATGATCCATCATTGATAAATCACATGATATATATGTAGTCAATGATTTATTAGTAGATTGTACTAGTGTGTGATGTAACCCTTGACCTGAAACATCTGAATAGGATCTTGTATGGATGCATATAATTCATATGGTGTATAAGTACAGGATTAATCACACCTTATACGTTAAAATCGGGTTGGTTATATATTGTTCATATAAGAGTTCGGTTGACGATCAAGATGGGATCTATTGACTCGTACAAGGGGATTGAGATTTTCCTTTGACTCTATCCTAGTTCGAATTCCTAAACGGATGTTGATAAATGTTTGAAATAAAGTCTCTGACCAAGACTAAATAAAAGTCACATAAAGGAGTTCATGGCATGTCCAAAACTTATTAATCGATAATTCGTAAAAGATCAAATTTAGGATATTAACATACCATGAACCCTAATTTGATTAGGATGTGACAACAAAAGAATATTACTTACATGGTACGTACGATCAAACAAAGTTTGATGAAAAATTACTTCATTATGAATTAGGGATTATGACGTATTGCTAGATACCAACCATAGTTATTGAGTTTTGTATTATTAGTATATGACTCACGGCTAATTTACTATAAACTTTTATGATCACACCAAAATCCTTATATATTATAAAGTCATTCTTGAGAGAGAAATTATTCATAATGAAGGCTAACACTTTTTAAAATAATTAAGAGCCGAATAAATAAATAAATAAAAATATAAATAAATATAATTAAGAGCTGAATATATATATAATTATTTAAGATGTTAAAAAATTGTGATATATTTATAATTTATGGTAAGTTAATATACTTGATTCTCATTTTGATAATTATCCAAGGGGTAATTAGTAATTGTTACCATTGATTTGTGAAATCAATAAATTAAATTAATTAATTGTTAACTAATTTGAATTAATTAATATTTCTTAATAACATAATTATTCAAGGTTAAAATGATAATTGTACCATTAATGTTGGAAAAGTTGAATTAATTAATTTGTCAATTAATTGTTTATTTATTTATTTAATTAGTACAAGATAAATATAACTTTTCTATTTATTTTTAATTGTTAAAAGCCTAATATTTGGATTAATTTGATTATCCAAATGTATTAATTTTATTTGATAAAAAAGGCTTATACTTGGAACGTCATGATTGGTCCAAATGGAAAGCTTTCGATTGGTTAATAATACTAGATAATTATCATTTGTTTTAAGAGAAAAACAAGCAATATTCATCTCTTTGAGCTTGCAAAATTCGACCAAATGGTAGATGGTTGAAGAACCAATTTTCTTCATGGAAAATTGAAGTTTTATTTCAATTTTCCATGAAGAAAATTGTTTCTTACTTCAATTTTCCATGAAGAAAATTATTTCTTCAAGCTTCCTACATGCTTGGATGGTGTAAATTGAAGAGGTTACATGTGTTTGTAGTTAAATTCATTAAATTCAAGCTTGGAAAAGATTAGAAAAATAAAAAACCTAACCTTTGATTTCATATATGTTGATATATGTTTGTTCTAGGTATGTAATACTTAGAGACTTAAATTTTTGCATGCACTTAGGCCATAGAAACTAACATAGACTAGGCAAGACAGTCAAGGATCGCAGGTACCAAGACCCTGCAGTTTATCCTGCAATTTCCACTTAAGGAGGTTTTTATTTCTATGTGTCATTTTGGAGCACTGTTACAATAACCTGACCTCTCAATTCGTTAAACAAACCTAAATAAAATTTTGTTTATTACATAAATTAAATCTTGACACTTTCCCACTCCGTGATGTGAGAATTGGCAAAACTCAAACATTGAAATAATTAAGACATATATCAACAAAAGGATAAAATACAACATTTGAAGGCAATTGTTCTTTGAAATGTTAAAGTTACAACAAGACAGCTTTCCTATTTGACAGCACCAAAAATTGGAGTTAATTGTACGACCAATTATAAAAGAAAACAAGCAAACAAGTAAATAAAAAGAATCTGGTACCCCTAATTAAATACCAATCCAATCCAATCCAACAGCAACTCCATAAGAGCTTAAATATGATAATATGGAAAAGTGAGCTAAGTTTGCCAATTACAAGCAACCTAGTGGAGAAAAGTACAACCAATAATGCAACTACAAGTACCTACAAACATCCGTAGAGAAGCAACACATATTCTTCAAATAATTTAGCATTTCCACAGTAAATTCCATAAACTGTAAATGGTGTGATCAATTATTATCCTACATAGAAAAATGCTAATAAAATTAAAAAAATACAGCCACATAAGGCTAAAAAGTTTCAAATAGCGTACAAAAGAATTAGATAGGACTTACCATGCTTCACATTCTGCACCAGAACGACCCTTAACATACATTGAGGCTAATTGGTTCCAATCAACTTTAGGAAGAAATTCCCTAATCATTTTGGGGGTAACTTCAAGATCTTTGATTGATGCAAAAATATTATCCAAACCATTTGTATTTGTAGAAGATTCCTCTGCAAAACTGTGAATTTAAAGAATGCCCAGATGAATATGCTTAAATAATGCAAGGAAAGAACAGATAATAAAAATTCTACACATTGCAATGTTAAATGCAATATTCAATTTAACTTCAAAGGCAGCCTTAGAAGCAGAGGTCCGAAAATGCCTTCTGAAGGTCCGCCATAGGCTTTGACACTGCATGACACATAGTCAAAAAGTAATCTTGTCAATAAATTTAAACCCACCATTAAGGGTATTTTTCTTCTAATTCTACTGTATCCTTATTACCCTTTGTTGGAAGATTTGCGTCATTTCTGTAATTATTTACTATATTTATATGGCTATTGTATATATGAGTTGTTAGAGAGATATTACGAAATCAGTTTTATTTTTTCCTCAATTAGGAAGGTTAGTTTCCTTTCCTGTACCCCAGATGGGATCTTTTAAATCCTTTTACACCACAACATAGCAATTTTTTCAATGATTTCATATTTTGATTATGCCTTTTTGGGATTAGAGCAGAGGAAAAAATATCTTTGGGATTGAATCGTTTTTTTCTACGATTTCAGAAATCACATCCGAGTGTATGGCACAATTAGGTAGAAATTCTTTCGCTCTCTGTTCTTGCAAAAGCCACCCTTGGATCATTGGTTCAGAGGCTTCAAACCACATGACAAGTTGTTCCCATCTATTTAACTCATATTTTTCTTGTTCTGGTGCCAAGAAAGTTAGAATAGCTAATGGTAGTTTTTCACTCATTGCAAGCAAAGGACACAATAAGATTTTTGAAAAAATCACCCTCACATTAGTTTTACATGATCCGAAACTTGCCTATAATCTTTTATCTATTTCTTTCATAGTGATGTTTGAGGCCCATCTAAAGTTATCACACTTTCTGGCAAAAAATGGTTTGTTACTTTCATTGAAGACCACACAAGAGGATGTTGGGTTTATTTGTTGAAGGAAAAAAATCTGAAATTGAACAATTGTTTGAGGAATTTTTTCTCATGATTGAAAATCAATTTCAAACCAAAATTGGCATTTTAAGAGTAGGAAATGGAACTGAATATTTTAATAAATATTTGGGGATATTTATCTCAAAAAAGGGTGTTATTCATCAATCAACTTGTCATGACACACCACAACAAAATTGAACTATCGAAAGAAAAAACAAACACTTGCTTGAAGTGGTCCAAGCCCTCATGTTTTCAACAAATGTTCCTGCATACCTCTAGGATAATGCTCTCTTAACCACTAGTTATCTACTAAACAAAATGCCATCTCGTGTCTTGAAATTTGAAACACCTTTAACCTGTTTAAAAAGGGATTTTCCAACATCTCGGTTGTTCACAAATATGCCTTTAAAAGTTTTTTGCTGCCCATGTTATGTTTACATATAGAGTAATTTTCGATCAAAACTTGATCCAAAAGTTGAAAAATGTATTTTCATTGGTTATGATTCTAACAAAAGGGGTATAAGTGTTTTAATCTTATTACTAAAAATTTTTCAAAAGTATGGATGTATTGTTTGTTGGGACCAACCTTTTGTTTTTTTTTTCACAAAAATTCTCTTCAAGGAAAGAACATAATTGATGAAGATAATTTTTAGGAAACTATAACCCTACCTATTCCGAATCTTTCTATACCATTGATTAACTTTGATAAACTAGTTCATGAAACGACTTGGAAATGTAGAGAATAGCAATATTCCTAATTCCATGTTGCTAGATGTTGTTGTATCTAAAACAGGGAGAGAACTACTTCTAGAGAATCATTCTTATCTTCAGGTTTATGCCAGAAAGAGGTTTCACAAAAAATCTACTGCATCAGTTATTCCTCCAACAGATACCAATGGTCTTACTCCAACCACTTAGAGTAATCCTTCTCCAACTTCTATTTGCTCTTCACTTGATTTGTTTAACTTACCTCCTTCTGATCTTGACCTTCCGATTACCTTGAGAAAAGAAACTTGAACATGTACCAAACACCTTATTGCAAAGTACCTGTCTTACAAGAAATTGTCAAATAGTCATAAAGTCTTTGTGTCCAGAATTTCTAATCTGTTTGTTCCAAGAATCGTCCAGGAAGCACCAAGTGATTCGAATTGAAAATTAGCAATGATGGAAGAGATGAACGCTTTCAAGAAGAATGATAGTTGGAGTATAGATGATCTACCCAAAGACGAAGACAATCAGTTGTAAATGGGTATTTACAGTGAAATGTAAGGCAACGGAAGTGTGGAAAGATACAAAGCCAGATTTGTAGCAAAAGGATTAACTTAAACTCATGACATAGATTACCAAGAGACTTTTGCTCCTTTTGCTAAGATCAATTCCATCAAAATACTCATGTCTGTTGCAGTTAATTCCAATTAGCCACTTCATCAGTTGGGCGTGAAGAATGCATTTCTTAATAGACATTTACAAGAGAAAGTGTATATGGACCTACCACCTGGCTTTGAAGAAAAGTTTGGGAAAGGTAAACTGTGCAAAGGGAAGAAGTTGTTGATTGACCTAAAGCAGTCTCCAAGAGCCTGATTTGAGCGCTTTGACAGTGTTGTTAGAAGACATGGCTTCTCACAAAGCCAAGCAGATCATACTTTGTTTTACAAACACTCCACCAAAGATAACATGACTGTCTTGATTGTGTATGTTGACGATATAATCATAACTACAGATGATATTCTTGAGATTAACAATCTTAAGAAGAAGCTTGAAGTTGAATCTGAAGTTAAGGACTTGGGAAAACTTAAATTTTTCTAGGTATGAAATCCGCTAGATCTAAGGAGGGCATATTTGTCAACCAATGTAAGTATGTTCTTGATCTACTAAAGGAAACAAGAATGACTGGGTGTAAGATAGTAGCAACTCCAATCGAGCCGAATTTAAAGTTGAAAGCAACTGCAGTTAATGAAGTTGTAGATCGAAAACCATATCAAAGATTAGTTGGGAGACTAATCTATTTGCTCATACACGACCTAACATAGCTTTTGCATTAAGTGTTGTTAGCCAATTCATGCAATCACCGAGGTCTGTGGACTTTGAAGCTGTGTTCAGGATCACGAGGTATCTTAAGGGGGACTCTGGGTAAAGAACTTCTATTTAGAAGCAAAGGTCATCTTCAGATTGAAGCTTACACTGATGCAAATTGGGCAAACACTATAAATGATAGAGGACTCATCTTGGGTTATTGCACTTTTGTTAGAGGAAATTTGGTTATTTGGAGAAGCAAAAAATAAAAAAGAGTGCAGTGACAAGAAGTAGTGCTGAACCCGAATTTCGTTCAGTCACACATGGATTCTGTGAAGTTCTTTGAAACAAAAGATTTTTAGAAGAGTTGAAATCTCTTATTCCAAAGCCCATTAAGGTCTATTGTGACAGCAAGACAACGATTTTGATTGCTCACAATCAGGTTCTACATGACAAAACAAAACATGTAGAAGTAGATAAACACTTCATCAAAGAGAAGTTGGATAGTGGTGTAATATGCATGCCTTACATACCAACCACTAGCCAAGTTGTGGACATCTTCACTAAGGGAAGGGATAATTCGAATAATTTATTAGCAAGCTCATCAAGAGTGATATCTTCATACCAGTTTGAGAGGGAGTGTTAGAAGATTTGCGTGATTTCTGTAACTATATACCATATTTAGATAGTTATTGTATACATGAGCTGTTAGAGATATATTAGAAAATTAGTTTTATTTTTCCCTCAATTAGAAAAATTAGTTTTTCTTTTCTGTACCCTAGATGGCATCTTTAAATCCCTTTGCACCACAACATAGCAATTCATTCAATCATTTTATATTTTTATTCTCAGTCTTTTCCCTAGCTATTCACATTCAATATGAAAACCTATCATAATAGTGTCAAACATATTGTACTACTTTAAAATAAACTGGAGCCCCAGAATGGCCCGGTTGTAAGTAGCTAAAGTTCTACAAAAGTATAATGGGCTTCCCGGCCTGAGCCCAACTTAGCACTTTACCCATTCATTGGTTGCAAATAAGTCGATGTTGACTTCTTATACTTCTAAGGTATGAGTTTAAAGAACTATAAAGTATTTTGATAACTACGTTTGCTAAACACTGATGGGCAAGTTACATAACTTTAAGATAAGCATGTTTTGTCAATGCATAAATTTTAAAAAGGATAATTAATAACGACTAAATATGTCAAGGCATACTTGAGCCTATCAACTGACAACTGAAGCACCATTTCTTGAAGCTGTTGCCTTATTCCCTTCCCAAGATTTTCACTTTCTGCCACTGACCACTTTTTCCGTTGCAATGAAGAAGGAAATTTTGCCAATGCCATTCTATAGTTAGCAACATGAGAATTTTCTGCTGGGCCATAGCTAATAGCAGAGGGCTTTTTATCTATAACCTGTAGCAAGTAAACTTATAACAGTTAAAATGATGCTCCCAAAAACCAAAACAATAAAAACAGGACCTCTGTACACCTCAACCAAGCTTGCAATCAAAAACTAAAAACAGCCACCATCAAAATAAGAAAAACAGAGAGAGCAAATTTAGTTTTATGTAAACCATAATTCATATGATGTTAATATTAAACCAATAACTATAACCAGAGAAAGAACTAATAAAACGAGATCACCCATGCCATTGTCTTAAAGGTCACCAAGAAGATAAAAGTATCACCATATATCTGGTGAGGTTTTAATATTTTTGGCAGCTGAGATGTTTTGCTGTAGCCATAAGAAAAGGGCACTTGCTAGCTTTTATGTCTTTCTAAGTTTTAGTAATTTACTAGTTATACATACATTCATTTAAAGCAGTACAGAAATAACTGTAGTTCCAACCATTCTTATATAACTAGGACATTTGCTAATTTAGTTGAATCTAGGTTCAGCTTTTAGGAATTTATTTGGTCTTTAGCCAATTTATGTTTAATTGTCCAATATTTCCAATCTTAGTACCCATTTGGGACAAGCTAATTGAAACTTAAGAGATCAATAGTTGTTTTTCTTTCTCTTTTTTACTGAGGACATTCACATGCATACAAAGAAGCATAAAATACTTTTTCTTCCTAAATAATTGTGAGCATACTAGATTAAGAGTTTGGTTAAAACTTTATCCGAGGATCAACATTTGGTGTTGACTGTTGACACTTCTAATAATAATAACTTGAACAGGAAAAAAGAAAGAGGAAACAATATGATGTCTGAACTTTATCATCAAATAGGTTCCAACAGAGAAAATATGCAACAGAAAGATAATTAAAAAAGAATAAATCAAAATACCTCTGAATCCTTGGAATGTCCTGACTTCTGTGCTGAAATTAATTGAACACGAGGATCCCTCTTCTGAGACAATGCTCGACCAGTTATTTTTCTGCAAGAAACCTGAAAGTCTTTAAGAATTTTTACACGTTTCCTCAATTCCTTGTTCTCCTGTATTCTTGATTCAATCTGAGTCAAATTACTTCGGATAAACGTTTGATATGACCTATTTTTCTTAATGGCATCAATAAACATCTGAGCAGATTGGGGGAAGTTAGACGGCTTGTGTGTCACTATAGAAAGTCTACTATCACCTGATTGATGCTCAAAAGGCTGTATGTCCACATTGTCCCCCGTGTTGTTACAAGTTTCTTCATATTTGGACAACCCTTCACTGGTATTAACTGTGTTTGAACACAAATTGTTGGAAATTGAATTCTCTGATACTCGACTCTGTGAGAAATCCTGTACAACACTTGTTGAAGTATCTGCAATAAAAGCGTTATAAACTAACATAAACGATAAATAATGAGTAGAAATAAGAGATAGATACTGCGATACAAATGCATAAAAAACACTGAGAAATTGGAAAATCAGAAAATTGTAAACTTTCTCAGTGAATGAAACTGAAATTAGAGTAATCCAATAATGTTCAACAACCAAAATCAAAACTTACCAGTAGAGTTAAAAGCTGAAAACCGCTGCTGAATAACGCGAAGAATCTCAAAATCATCCTCTTCGTCGTCCGAAGCAACTGGAGGAAGTGTACACAGAGCCTCTAAAGACAAGGGCTGGCACACATCATCCGACAATGCTAAACAACGATCTTTTATGTTTTGCGCCAATGCAAGATCATTTTCGCTATCAGAACTCCAAGCATCGGCGTTGCCGCCGGAAGCTGAAGTTTGGACGGAGGAAAGGCAGTGGCTGTTGCCGACATCGCTGGGGTCGGCGCCAACGATCATACACGCTCTCCGTAATGCCTCCAAGTCCTCATCAAAACCGTCGTCGTTTTCACCGTCGGAAAATTCTGCACCGTTATCGTTGCGGATAGACATTGTTTCGAGGATGTCCTTTTTCCTTCTTTTTTTTAATTTTTACTTTATTAACAGTTTTAAAACAAATTGAGTGGTACAACAAGAGGGTGGGGGAGAGGGGTAGGGGTTAATTTGAGTTATACTATTATTTGATATGGATTTAATATAATTAAATAAATTTATATTTTAAAATTTAATATAAATAATAAAGCGATCGTATTCGTATTATATAATTAATAATTATATTATATTTAAATTTAATTTTTTAAATTTATTTATTAATTTAAGATACGATTAAAATACGATTAGTTAATAAAATAATTATATTTAAATAAATAATTATTTAATATAATAATTTTATTTATTTATATAATTTATTAAATAAATAATTAATTAAATAAATTAAATTTTATATTAATTAATTAAATAAATTGAATCAAATGAATGATCCAATCATATTGTATTATATCATCTACTTAATAAATAGATGACACGATTAATAAATATATCATATTCGAATTGAGGATTCTTAACACAATTAATAAATGGATCGTATTCGGATGAGTATAAAAAAATACTATAAGTTCATTAATACGACACAAATACGATACGTTTATCCGAATTGACATCTTTAAATATAGATGTTTGAGTGAGAGGGGTAGGGTTACAGGAGTGCGAAGAGCGGGCGCACTAGAGGATGGATATTTAGATGAAGACATAATTATTTTATACAAATTTGGATTTAAAAATTTTAACATGAATAATAATCAAATTATATTCGTGTCATATAATTAATAATCATGTTGGATTCGGATTTGACCTTTTAAATTCGTTTATTCATTTAAAATACGATTAGTTAAATAAATAATTATATGTAAATGAATAAATATATAATAAAAGAATTTTATTTATTTGATACTTAATTTATATTTAAATAAATAATTAATTAAATAAATTAAATTTTATATTAAATAAATTAGATCGAGTTAATGATCCAATCGTATTGTGTTATATCATTTATTTAAAAATTAAATAATACGATTAATAAATAAACGACACAATTAATAAATAAATCATATATAGATAAAAGATTTTTGACACAATTAATAAATAAATCATATTCGAATAAATACAAAAAAATTATTATAAATTTATTAATTCAATACATATATCTGAATTCACACTTTTAATATTTGCCTATCGGGAGAATCCCAAATTCCCCCATAAAAAACAAACAAATGCCACACCCCCTATAAGATATGTGGCATTTATTTACTTTTTAGGAGAATCTATCCTTCCCCCTTTGCCTATCTATACACCGGGAGAGAATAGTCGATTCCATTCGGATCCTTTTGAAAAAAATTTGGGCATCGACTTGCTAAGGTTGGACTTGGTTTCGTTTCATTCAATTTGCAACTATTATACGATAGAATTGGGTCGTTTGCCAAGGAATAGTTTATCAATTAACCACCAAAATGATCCATGTTGGGTATGTTGGTTTATTTTTAAATATTATTTTTTTAAAAACAAAATAATGATGATGAATTAACAATAATTAGTTATTTAATTGTTAATTTAAAAAATATATTGTGGCAACTGCTGTAGCCACAAAGTTTTTGGTAAGGAAACAGTCCATGGACAATGGGAAACAATTCAACATGATAGCATGCTCATGGATACAATTCATGGTTCATGATTGGATTGATCATTAGGAGGGCAAAAAACAGGTATTACCACTTAAATTAATTTATTAAATAATTTATTTGCTTTGGTTTTATTTATTTGAAAGTTATTAATTTTGGTAATTAAGCTTAAATAATTTTAATTACAGGTAGAACTCAAAGCTCCAAATGAAGAAATAGCAAGTGGTTGTCGATTGAAGTCATTCAACTTCTTTAAAACCAAAAGGGTTCTCACCTCTACACCTTATATGAAAACTGGCTCTCTAAATACAAGTACTCCTTGGTGGTAAGCTTTAGGATCATTCTTTTTTGGGTTTATTTCTTTTTTAATTAGTAAGAGATTTTATCCATTGAATTAATTTAACTTAGGTTTAGTTAAAACAAGATCATACGTTTAAGTAATTAAAATTAACTATGCTTGATATTTCGGCAACATTGTAAACTTTTCTTTTGCATTAGCGTTTCTTAATTGTCCTAATGGTACGTTGGAGATTGAGATTATAAAGTCACAACTGCCATGAGATAAAATTACTAGCCATCAAATATTAGTAAATATTAGCGACCCAATTGTGCTTTCAAACTTAAAATTAGGAAGCAATGCGTTTACAAATCTATCATAAGACTTAAAAGCAAATATTGAGAGAAACTAATACACTTAATTTTGGGGGGGCTTGAGTATGGGGATGGTTGTGTAATTTATGGGAATAATGAAGAAGGCAGGAAAAGAGCAAGGATATTTAAAGATGACAAAGGGATTCCTACATATGGTGATGTTAGAAATTGATGGGCAGGATTTTCCCTCTTACAAGCTTTGTTTGTTAAAGAGCACAATGTTGTCTGTTATATGCTCAAAGTAAGTTACTTTCTTTTTCTTACGTTTAAATCTTAAGCAAATTAAAAAACTTTTCTTTCTTCAACTTATGATTCCTGATTTTTTTCTCTTTTGGCTGCTCATTTTTAGGACAATTACCCAGGTTTTAATGATGAGAAGCTTTATAGACATGTAAGATTGGTGACTTCAGCTGTCATTGCTAAAATCCACACCATTGATTGGACTGTAGAACTCTTGAAACAGATACTCTTATAGCAGGGATGCGGATCAATTGGTAATAAGACAACTAGACTCAAGTACTAAATATTTCAAATGTGTACTAGTACTAATTACATCAAGAAATAACAACTCTTCATTGTTGAGAAAACTAGTAAATGTCGTATGTCTGTGCAGGTATGGATTTCTGGGGAAGAAATTCAAGGATTTATTTGGGCATATTTGTGGACCGATACTAAGCGGATTGGTTCGTCTTAAGAAACCAAGAGATCATGGAGTTCCCTATTCACTTACAGAGGAGTTTGCAAGCATATACAGAATGCATTCTCTTTCTCCCTGACAATCTTATACTTAGGAGCATCAAGTACACAAAGCCAGAATATCAATGCCCGCCAGAGTAATGCTTCTTCACTCTTTTACGTATGTTTTTTTTTTCCATAATGTTGTGCGCAATTTCCGTATTATTGACTGCTTTCAATGTTGTTTTAGGGTGCCGTTTGAGAAACTGTCAGGAAAAGAAGGGGAGAAAAGGCTTGCAAAAATTGGAATGGAGCAAATGCTGGTATCAATGGGTCGTCAGGCTTGTGGAGCTCTAACATTGTGGAACTATCCATCCTGTTACCCATGATGTTAATGGTGAAGATAGACCAAATCCAGTGGATATGGTTAGTTTAGAAAATAATTCCCCTCTTTTAACTTCTCATTCATTTTTATCAGACCAAGATTTTAAATAAGCCTATTGAGCAGTTATCTTCTACCAGTTAAATTTTTGAGTCGATTGTTGCACAATCAGTCTACAGAGACCGAGAGAGAGAAGTTGCTCGGTATAATGAATTCCGAAGGAACTTACTGATGATTCCTGTAAGCAAATGGGAAGATCTAACAGACGATGAAGAAGTTGTAAGAGCTCTCCGAGAAGTCTATGGAGATGATATTGAAAAATTGGATTTACTACTAGGTTTACATGCTGAGAAGAAAAATCAAAGACTTTGCTATTAGTGAGACTGCTTTCTTTATCTTCCTTCTCATTGCATCAAGGTACATAAATGCAACACCACAAACAAATTTAATTCGTTTGTTTTTTCCCATACTCTGGAGTTGCTTAATTTCGATTAACGTTCATGAAGAAGGCTCGAAGCTGATCGTTTCTTCACCACCAATTTCAACTCTAAGACTTACACCAAGAAAGGGTTGGAATGGGTTAACAAAACAGAGACATTGAAAGATGTAATTGACCGACATTTTCCTGAGATGACAAGAAAATGGATGAGGTATTCAAGTGCATTCTCAGTTTGGGATTCAACTCCTGATAAAACCAAATACATTCCTCTGTACCTACGGCCGGCACCTTAAAAGATATTATGCTATGCTATATGTTTATGATTATACACTTAACTTTACTGAAGTCTCAAATGTAGACTTGGGTATGTACTCGTGTGTGTGTGTGTATATATATAAGGCCCTTATCCCCTGTATGAAACTAAAATTTCATATGGAGTATATGTTAAAACTATAATAATCACAATCACACAGTTTATTAATAGAAATAAACTAAAATCGATAATATAGTAAACCAAATGAAAAACAGAATCAATAGACAGTAATAGAAATAAAACTTTCTTACAAATCAAATGATAGAGGCTTGCACGGGTGCAATGTCCTAAGACAATATTTCTCCCCTTCTCGGATTGCTTGAAGGACCACGGA
>JAVXUL010000016.1:11596810-11615261 GCA_035590515.1 Trichilia minutiflora | reverse complement strand
AAAGCTGCCTCCGAGCTCTTTCAGGTATCAATATCTTGCCACTCATTTCCAAATATTTACAGAGGATATTCAGGTCACATTTATAATTGATGGGTTTTTACTAAAATTATTTTGGTTAAAAGTGTTTATTTCAAAATATTTAGAGAGCATATTCAGGTCATTTTTATAATTGATGGGTTTTTACTAAAGTCATATTGTTTAAAGTATTTTATTCCTGGAAAGAATTAAAGACTATTGTTTCCAGTTTTGCTCAACTCCAATTCAAACCTTGTAAATTTCATCCTATTAATCATTCGTGTTATTATAGCTTTGCTGTTTTTGTTCATGATGTCTAGAAAGGGAGCTTTTGAGTTTACTCTGATATTGTGCCTCCAATTTGCTTTCTGTGTAGAAAGCAATTACCATAACTCCAGCTATGGCTCATCAACTGATTCAGGTAAATCCTATTTATCTTGTAAGCCCAATTGATGGTTCAGTTTTAGAATCATTACAGCCAATTATGTCTTGTATTTGCTATACAGATATTAAGAAATGAGAACATTGACTTTGTGGTAGCCCCATATGAGGCTGATGCTCAGTTAGCATATCTGTCCAGTATCGAAGTAGGAAAAGGTGGAATTGTGGCAGTGATTACTGAAGATAGTGATCTAGTAGTTTATGGTTGCCAAGCTGTAAGCACATTCGTTAAAATCTGGTATCATGCAGATAGATGTTTACTGCTCTTGTGATGAATTTACTTTCTTTGTTTCTTATTGAAGTTGTTTGATTTCCATTTGTTGCCAACAGACTGTATTTAAGATGGATCGACATGGAAATGGTGAAGAGCTTGTTCTAGACGATGTTTTTGGTTCTGAGACTCGTACGCCATCTTTTAGGAATTTTGATAGGGAACTGTTCATAGGTGAGTTCATTGTGATACTAACGTGTTCATTATTAGGTTTTTTGACAGAACAGGGACATGTTTTTCACCTCACTTGAAACCAGAAACAAATTTGAATCCAGAAGAAACTCATTCTGATTCGTTCTTTTGAAATTGCTGTATTTCATGATGATGACTGTCATCGTTCTTATTACATTTAAGCAATGATCCCCATGTAGGTTACCAAATTTGTTTCAGTCATTGTGGCAATAGAGCAATGTGATTGAATTACATATTCTCATTTGATGTAATAAAACATATTTTTATTGACATATTGACTGAAAAACTGGTTTATGTTGTGACATTTCCACAGGTATGTGTGTGTTGGCTGGCTGTGATTTCCTTTCATCTGTTCCAGGAATTGGGATCGCAAAGGCATATTCAATGGTTTCAAAATATCAAAATCTAGACCGTGTAAGTGTTCTCTATTGAATAAATTTTCAATCCATTGAAGAACTCCTCCAAACAGAGTAACAAACTGAAAATGCATGCTGCAATGCTCTTTTCCACATCTATTAAAATAGGGCCCTCATTTGACATTATTCTTCTATTGCTGCCTCTGGGTATATGCCAGCAATTTCTTTCTTAAAATGCATAAGTAATCTTGGCTTCAAATGCATCAATCAGAACTCAATTTTAACAAATATGTTTACTTCAAAGTAATGTAGTTGCTTTCCTGAGGTAATCATGTCAAGTAATGAGTGTTATTACTACATCTAAATCTGAAAGCTTTAGCACTTTGGCACAATCTTATATTTAATCAATCACTCAGAGCTGATAGAAGAGGCTCCCTTTACAGGTGTTGTCAGTTCTGAAGATTAAGAAGGGCAGCCAAGTACCTGAAGATTACTTGAAATCTCTTCGAGAAGCAGTTGCAGTATTCCAGCATGCTCGGGTGTATGTAAATTGTGAAAATATTCAATAACTTGATGCCTTATTTTCAGTCATTTGGCACATAAATAATACCTTCTAATGTTGGTTATAGATATGATGCTCATACTAAAAAGCTCAAACACATTAAACCTCTTCCCGAGAAGTTTCTTCAGTCTCCAGATGCAGGGCTTGATTTTCTAGGACCGTATCCTTGAATTGATTTTATCTTCATTTTTTCCTTCCAAGTTGCAATGGTCGCTGCAAATATACAGGTCAATGGTTTCTTGTTTCCTTCATGACTTCTTACACTTTGAAATCAATACTGCATATGCATGATATCTTTTGTTTGACCATTACAAATTATATTAGAGAAATTCCTCCATCAGTAGCTGCTGCAATAGCTGAAGGACGTTTAGACCCAGTAAGCATGGAGGCCTTTGATTGTTTCCCAACTTCAGGACATCATCAATGTCCTGTCATCAGCCAAACTTCCAGTAGGCTCCAGAAGCCAGAAATCTCTTTTGTGACCAAAGAAAAAACTGACTCTATGGTATTTGCTTCACACAAAACCATAGAAAAAGAAACTACAGGTAAGGTTCCTGTTTTTTTTCTCTCTTTTTATTGTTTAACGATTGTTCCAATTTTTTCATTAACATTATCAGACTCATGGCTGAAAAATTCAGGACTTATATGTGTATGTATACATGCTTCTGTTTCAAATTACTTGTTATATAAAGTAGCAAAATGATAATCAACATATTTTACAGTCTCATGGTTTTTGGTGACAGATACACTTCAGCAGGACACAGTTTCAATTGAAACAAAGTTCTTCAAAGAAGGTGCTGCACTCCAGAAATTACTTTTACCGTCAAAAATTCATGAAACAATTGAGATTCCGAATGACATTCTGCTGAAAATTCCAGACAACAATCCCTTCAAGAAAAGAAAACTTGATGAAATGCAAATAGACCAGATGAAGAGCAATACTGAAGAAGTCCTAGTATTGTCCGAGGATGAGCAGTTGGATGTCCTGTGTGACACTCCTAATATTAATCAACCAAAAGTTAGAAAGCTACATGAAAATCACATGTATCAGTTACAGAGCATAACCAAAGAAGTTTCAGTAATAACAGAGTTGGAAAATTCGAACTCGTACATAACTATGGAATCACAAGAAAGTGTGAATTCTAAGCTGAAAAGGATCTCTGGAGGACAAGTGCGAAGGAAAACAGAGAAGAAAAAGATAAGTAATTGCAAGAGTCCCATAAATAAGAGTAACTGTATCTTCAATTTCTTTTCTCGAGTGTAATCTTTTATATTTTATTCTTCATTTATGAGTGATTACCCAGTTCTTGAGTCTCAATTACCAGCAATTTTCTGAGCCTGAGCCTTTCAAAACGCAGAGATGGGAATGATGTGAGGAACAAAGCTAAAACATTGAGTTTTGTAATTCTAGGGTCATATGGAAGATCATTGTGAACATTAGGAATTATTTAATGTGAATCATTTGCAATCTAGATAAGTAGAATCTGCTAATCTAGCAATGGATTTTGTTTTAAGTATGTTCTATTTGAAAGTTGGAAGATTAGATGATATGCATTTTGCATAGCAAGGGCAACCACTGCAGCAAATTAGCCTATATATTCTGTCTTTTTTATGCAGCTGTTTCTAACTGTTAAAATGAAAATGAACTTAAGTATGATATTCATTGTACCTTTAGTTACAAACACTGAGAGACAAGGTTATGTGGCTTTAGGAGACCAGCATGCTGTATTTAGATTTGCCATTCTTGAGCAGATTCTTGCTGATGTCATTTTGCTAGGAAAGCCACGTTACACTTGCAGAGAAGAAAATATTATTGTTCTACACCAACTTAAAACCAAAGGAAAGTTACTAAAGCTTATTTATGGAATTGTTATTATCAGCACAGATAGTTTCACTGTCTAATACCTTCCCTAAATAACTAAAACATGATATAGAAACATTTGTCCACTTAATGCTTGTTTCGTTTAAGCATTTGCTTAAACCAATAGGCAGACATCTTTGGATACCTCTTTAGGTTGGTGAAATCAACATAGACAATTCCGAACCTGGAGGTGTATCCTAATCTCCATTCAAAATTATCAAGCAATGACCAAGCAAAATATCCGACAACGTTTGCTCCATCATCAACTGCTTTCTTCAGTTGAGTCAAATAGCCTTTGTAAAAGTTTATCCTTGTGGTGTCATGCAGTCCCTTAACAAGTGTGACATTACCTGGATCATCCATGCCTGCATATTACAGATTAACAATATAAGAGTTAACTCTGCAAAATCTCAAGCAAATATTAGCAAAGGCCATCGGCTCGTACCATTTTCAGACAAAATGACGGTAGGATTCCCATATTTTTCTTTAATGTATATTAAGGCCTTGTACATTCCCCACGGTACATTGTATAGCCAATAAGAATTTGCCTGCAAACATTCAGTTCATCAGTGATTTAAGTAAATACTTATGATTTCTGCACTAAAAGTTGAACTGCAGATGTAGTTATAGAAGAATTACTCTTGGACCAATAGGCACTCCGTTCTTTGCATCTGCAAAATTTCACAAGAAAATACAGTTTAGAAAATGAAGCAGGTCATTTACAATATTGAGTTTTTTTTTTTTTAATCTTCCAAGAGGAAGATAGAAATACCATACAAGCAAATCCAGCATTCCATTCCTGCTGATAGCCCACATGCTTCGGTTTTTTCACATGTGGATCATACATGTAGTATGTTGTATACTGGTTAATACCGACAAAATCTATTGATCTCTTCACCATTTTGACCTCCTCTTTTGTGAACTTGGGAAGCCTATTGCCAACAATGTTTTGCATTGTTTTTGGATATTCACCATAAACAATAGGATGAATAAACCTACAAATAGCGTAGATAATATCACATACATTGACTTATCAAGAACTTCTACCAGTAAGGGTTTCGTTTATATAATTTTCAAGGAAGTCTGTGCAATATTTTACCATCCAATATGAAAGTCTCTTGCTCTTTGAGCTGCATAGTTGTCTGCCTTTGATCTTGTAAGAGGTTCATACCAAACAAAATCCAAGAGAATTCCAATTCTTCCCTTTTGCTTTTTCTGAAATTACATGCATTTATCAATTAAGACAAGCATTTTTAATGATAATAATTACTACTCACTCAACAAGAAGATAAAAATTGCTCATTATACTTGATATTTTTCTCGGTATCTTTGAACTGAAGCTGCATGGGATAAAATCAAATTATGGGCGACAATATAAGGCTCCATTGCAGAGTTGCCAGCAGTACAATTTCCGAATGCTTTGGAGCACCTCCCAGGAGCAGCGAAGCCGTTGTCATAACCAAGAGCAGCGACTACTCTTGGTTCATTAAATGTCATCCAGTTCTTTACTCTGTCCCCAAATGTCTTAAAGCAAAAATCTGCATAATCAGCAAAGTCTTTCCTGCAGGGTTTGAATCCTTAATCAAAATCTAGATCTAGCAAGAGATTTAAGAGATTCATGAACCTTTTAGTTCTCACTAGTCATTGCACTTACACTACTTGTCTACTCAGTAATCCATCGTACTTCTTCTCAAGTGCTTCAGGAAGATCATAATGGTAAAGATTTGCATACGGAGTAATACCTGGAAAGCATTTTACAAGACATCGTATCATATGCCTCATTCAACTCGTGGTCTGAATGTACTATTATTAGCATTATTATCTTATCTACGTTGAAGTTTTACCTCTTTTGAGCAAGTAGTCGATCAGCCTATTGTAGTATGCAACTCCCTTCCAGTTTACTTTCCCAGTTCCATCTGAAATAACAATGTATTGAATGAGTTTAGTGGTACTAATAATTTTACAGATCATGAAACCATTTCCATATGCGGGGTGAAAACTTACATGGGAAAATTCTGGACCAAGAAATTGAAAATCTGTATGCATCAAAATTCAAATTTGCCATGATATCCACATCTTCCTGTAAAGAGCAAGAATTTAAATACCATGCTCGGATGAGGGCAGCTACAATCAAGAAGTATCAGCTCATTGCTAGTATTGTTAGCTCTGATTAATAAATTTGAACTAGAGTAGTAAATCAGAATCCAATCAAGTTGCAGTTTCATTTAACAGTTTTATGTTCTGTGTAATATGTTATAAAAGTTTTCGATTCTCAGTAATCATACTTCCTTTAAATAACCGGCAACAACTTAACAACGAGCAAAGAACTTAATTAATAATTAATTATGTAAAGATCCCTATTATTTTTTTGATTAAACAAATAATAATAATTAAGAAATTGATGAAAAAAAATTGTAGGATAGCCCTGTCTGTTTGAGGATATGATTGATAGCCTTTTTATGCGAGTGCTTGCTACTTGGAAGTATGTTTCATCAATGGTCATCAATGGAATCGTTTTGCATTTACAATTATACCCTTGAGATATATGATATTTGCGTTTGTGATAATTTTATTAGAATATAATATTGTAATATTCTTTAAAAAAATTCCTTCATTATAAATAATATTAAAAAAAAGTCTTACTTTGAATCTGTGATACTGGTCTACAGCAACGTCACCGGTAGCATTATTGGCAACAATTCCTGTTCAAAAATAATCATATTCCATATTATCAAAACATTAATATTAGGAAAATAAAAGAGAAATTATATTAAATTAATTAGTAATTATGATAATAATTAATCATAATTGGTACCTGGCTTTTTAACGAATACATCCCAAATGCTTGGCCCACGACCGTCCTTTTGCGCCATTCCTTCGACTTGATAAGCTGACGTCGCCGTTCCGAACACAAAACCTCTGGGAAAGGATTCTCTACTCAGTCCGCCGGTATCGAAATGGAAGTTGTCGGGCTTGGTGGCTTCACCAAAGTCTGTTACATGCGCGACGCAGAGCATTACATCCGCTGTGAGCAAGAGGAAGAAGAAGGAGGATAAAGACGGCACTCTCATTCTCATTTTGAACATAGAGAGAGGAGAGAATAAGAAAATGATGACAATGGCAATTTGTGAAGTGCAGAGAGCTTGACTGGAGGCAGTGTTTTTATAGGGAAAAAAATATGGAGATATTGGATTTGTCTGGACAAGATACCAAGAAGATCAATTACATAAATAATAGACACGTCCAATAAAATATTTTTATTATTCTACTTTAGTGTTTTTATTTAAATTTTTTTTAATCCTAAACTATGTAGTTTTACACATTCAGCACAAAAGTTTTATAAGTTAAACATTTTAGCCCCATGTCGATAGTGTATAGAGCCGACTTGGCCCGTTGCGGACTGATCTTAAACAAGTCAAGCCGAGCCAATCCATTTATTATGCGAGTCAATATTTTACTGGTCCTAACCCTGTTCGAGAATTAACGACCCTAAACGAATTGATCCACTGATTCACTTTAAAAATTTTAAATTTAAAAAAAAAATATATAAAATATTTTATTTATTAATAAACACAATATATTGATAATAATAGTAAGTCTATAATCTAAATACAATATAAACTAATTATATTATAACTTAACATATAAAAATTTTAACAAGTCAAATAAAAGTTTTATTAATAATTATAAGTCTAAACACATAATTTCAAATCTCAAAATATACTAATTCAATACTACTTAATATTAATAAATAATAAGTCTAATATCATTATTAATATTCAAACATAATCATTCATTATCAAAATATAAAGGTTAAAAAATTTAGATTTAATTTTTTTAATTAGGTGGGTTAAACGAGTTAGCCCGCGAGTTAAACGGATTAACCCGTTTAACCCGCGGGTTAAACGAATCAGACCAAATCGATCCGCGAATTAAATAAGTTAATTTTTTTATCGTAATCCATCTAAATGATAGATTAAATGGGCCGATGGATTGACCCATTTGACAACTCTAAACGAAATAGAATTTTTAACCGAAAAAATATGAATTATTTTGTTAAAATTTTAATTATTTTTAAACATTAGTTTTTAAAAATTACATTTGAAGAGCAATGAGGTAAAATTTTTAATTGTGTTTAATTATATTGCATCATGTTATAACATAATTATGATTTATTTATTTATTATATCTAAATAAACTTAGTTATTTATCTATTTAATAATTATATTATTTTTGTATTTGTGATTCTAACACGATTAATAAATAAGCCCATATTTGTATTAACTAAAATTTTTGTATACAATTATACCTACTTAAGATACAACATGAGTAGATTATAGCTAACACGAATTCTCGTAAACTTGTATCTATCAAATAAATTTTATTAATATAATGTTAGTAGGTAAAAAAAGATTTATGCATCATTTATCTGGTTTAAGGTTTGAGCTTTTATCATTTAAATGATATTAATCACCTCTTTGAAAATTTACATTCTCTCAAATTTTGCAATAAAATTAATTATTTACCTTAAAAAAAATTATCAACTCCTAAAATTTCTTAATTATTGATAATTTTTTAGGATGGTTCGAGGGAATGCAAAATTTATTGGAGATAAGTAATAATGTTTAAAAAGATAAGGTTACTATCACTTACCTCCTCTAAAAAAATTTTATTTAGAGAGTGAGAATATAAAAATATAATTATACTCTTATATATAATGATAAAATTAAATATAATTATTTATTTATCTCATATCATTAAAATATATATATACTAACTATTTATAGTAAAAAAAATTAACTATATGCTGTATAATTAAAATTTAATAATTAGAAAAAAAATTATAAAAAATAGTTCTCATAATTTTTAATAAATTGTTGTTAATATCTAATAATTAAATATATATTACTAATAAAATTAAATTAAAAGATAAAAATAAAATTATTAGATATTTAAATTAATTTTATTTTATTAAAATAACTAAATATATGTTATAATAATAAATCATAATTTTAAGAAAGAGGTGAGCGCGAATTTTATTTCCACGTTCTTGTTATTTAAATAAAATATTATCAAATTTGAGGGAGACAGGTGATAATAACCCCAAAATATACCAATTCAAGGAAAAGGGAAATTTTTATAACTTCCTAAAAATGGAATGACATTACTGCAGGCAAAAATGAACTAATATTGCTTTGTGAAGCCTTAAGCTTAGCCTTTAATCTCTTTTGACTATCATGGCCATCTCCAACCTTTCAACCACTGAAACTCTGCTTTCTCCGGTTGATGATTTCGTCGATCACAGTAGTCGTCCGATTAGCCGATTGAACTCCGGCGGTTGGAGATCGGCGTCTTTTATTATAAGTGTTGAAGTTGCAGAGAGGTTTGCATATTATGGGATCTCATTGAACCTTATAACCTACTTAACGGGTCAACTCGGAGAGACGACGGCGACGGCGGCTGAGATGGTGAATGCTTGGTCAGGAACAGCGACAATACTCCCTCTGTTAGGAGCATTTGTTGCTGATTCTTTTCTTGGACGGTACCGGATCACTGTTGTTGCTTCCCTCATTTATATCTTGGTTAGCATCATGCCCTCAGTTTCTATTTTATATCTTGGTTATTGCTTTGTTTGATTTTGTGACAATTTTATTTTATTTTCAAATTAAAACTAAAAATTAAAAGGAAAAACTATTTTTAAATTATTTTAAAATACTTACGGTGATTTAATAAAAAATTTATCACATCCATATTTAATTTTAAATTTATTAATTATAAAATAATAATTATATTAAAAATAAAATTAAAATATATGATATGCTTTTATTGCATAAGACATTAGTGTAATTATAAGATAAAAATTAAAATATTAAATATTAATTAGAAATAAATAAAATTTATTAAAAATTAATATTAACAAATAATTTTTTTATAATTTTACTTTTAATTATTAAACATGCCTTTAATACTATTGTCATCTCCAATTTACCTCTGTTAAGTAGGGTATAAGGTTTAATTCATTTACATAATATAATAAAAACACAAATCGTTGCATAATAAAAAATTTAAATATTAATAAACAAATATATAAATTTTATTAAAAATTAATATCATTAAATATATATAGATAGATAGATATTTTTTTTTTAGTTTTATTTTTAAAGCACAGGATAATATTAAGCAAAATTAGGTCCCTCCATCTTGCTTTTATTAATTTGAACCTTCAAATTTTAAACGAAAATTAAACAGTAAATATAAATTCACTTTAAAATTCACCAATTATGATCATCATAGTTATAATAAAAGGAAATTTTAAGTGAATATGTATTAAAATCTAGTTTAAATTAATTAATTATAGCGTGACCCAAATTTGAATACACCCCACCATTCCATAATTGAAGTTGTTGTGAATTATAAAATAATTATATATGAATTGTATGATATTAAAAGTCAATTCATAATTCAATTATAAAATAATTAATTCTAATCAGAACTTTGTCATTTTGTTTAGGACTGTTTTTGATATTTAATTATTGAAAAAATAAAAAAGAAATTTATGTAGGACAATTTCACTGAAAACATCCATAAGTTATGACATATATTTTAAATATTTTTATTTTTTGTCATTATTATTATTATTATTATTTATTTATTAATTTAACAAGAGATATGATCTAATAAAATCTTATTGAAAGCGAACAGATTGTGTGATAAGTGTGTCTAGTGGTGGGCAACGGCATGTCTCCAGGATCCAAATCAAAAATTGAAACGGTCAATTCAAGTTTTAAAATTTAAAATAAAATCCGAACCAAATACATTCTATTCTAAAAAGAAACCAAAGCATTATTAAGCATCCGAAAATAATAAAAAAAGTATATATATATATATATATATATATATAAAAGAATTGATGTCCTATAAAATTACATTATTATTAGTCGCTAGATTTAAGTAATTTTAAAAGTTAAAATTTAATTTCATATATATAATTAATATACTATATTTAATGTATACATAAAATTTAATTTTAATTATTAATTAAACCTCTCAAGAGTGGTTTGATGGTAAGGTTTATTGGACATTACTTGCGTCGATCCCGAATTTAAATCATTAGGAGCTCTTATTGAAGTGCAAAAAAAATCAGGTTATGAATTTTACTTGAACTGTTCTTTCAAATATAATGGTTGTCTCGCGGTTGTCCTCGATTCGATAAATTATGATTTCTCACGTATAACAACAACAAAAAAAAACCCTCAATTAATAAAGTGTTTAAATCTAACAAGTAAAAAAGTACGAAGTTAAAGGGCTATTATATATATATATATATATATATGGAAATCCTTAACTTAAAATTTTGATTTAAAATTAAATATAAATTTTCATTCCTTAAATTTTACAAGTTTAATGAATAAAAATTTGTTTCATTATTTTAAGTGAAAGGATTTATATAGATAATGTCATACCACGGGCATCATTCCATTCATTAATAGTTTCTAACTCAGCTAAATCCATAGGATGAAGAAGGTTAGGCACTCCTTAGAAGAAGGTTGTTGAAGGAAGTCTTGAGAGTTGAGACAACTCGGTTAACTCGAATATAGGAGGATGGTTATTATTGACCACTGCATCGATCCCATTATTTTTTATTTTTTATTTTTTATTTTTTATATTCAGGCGGTTAATATTTAATAAAGACGACAAAGGTCTAAGGGAAGACGAACACAGAAATTTTGGATTGTTGGTCCAGAGGTAATTTTTTGACATCAACAATTAGATATATTGATGGCTTAGGATTATGAACTTTTATTTTTTTAAGTTAAATTGCGACAAAAAACTTATAATATTATATAATATATTTTAAATTATTAAAATTGTGTCATATATGTATATTAATTATTAATAATTATATAAGTAATTCCTTTTATAATAATTAATTAAGTTGATCAAATGCAAGTAAATGACTACTTTTATGATCTATATGCATTTATAAATAATGTACCCGTATATTTTTTTTTTACAAATTTTTAATATAAGAAAAATGATAGATTTTACATGAGTTGGAATGTAAACAGATTAAAGGTTGTTTGTTTTTGTCTTAATACTAAATTATCTGAATTTATTTATTTTAGTAATTAAATTTGTTTTTTAACTTAATGAACTTTTTAAGATACTTTTTGTTTAATAAAAAAAAAGTAATTTTTTAAACTTTTTGTTTGAAACTTAAAAGCCTAAAATTTTTCATAAAGTATATTTATAAAAATATTCTTACTTACTTTATTTATTTAAATTATTAACCATATATAAACTTAATATTAGGGATTACAATTTAAGTTACGTTATGAATTTGATATAATTAAGCATATTTGAATTTGAAAAAATTAACACAAACAATAATTTAATCTTATTCATATTATACGATTAATAATCTAGTTAGATGCGGATTTGACTTTCTAAATCTATTTATTCATTTAAGAAGCAATTAGTTAAACTAATAATTGTATCTAAACGGATAATCATATCCCAACAAATAATCATGACTAAAAGCATAATCGTTTAATATATTGATTTAAATTGTTATAGTTTAATATTTAGTTATATGTAATTGAATAATTAGTTAAATAAGTAAGATTTTATATTGATTAATTAATAGGTTGAATTAATTGAATTGAATCAATGATTCAATTATTCATTTGATAAATAAATAATCGTATTGTATTTAAGGTACTTATTTAATAAATGGATGATATGACTAATAAACGAGTCATATTCGAACTGAACGTTCCTGATATAATTAATAAACGGATTGGATTTGTATCAAAATAATAAATATTATAAATTTATTGATGTGACAAGAATAGCACAAGTTTACTGGAATTGCTACCTCTGCCTAATACTTTCCTTTTAATTTCAATACATAGATATTTTTTTTATTAAAAAATTGCACAATTTAGGAAATTTGACATGATAAAATAGCATAATTATTATTTTTCTTTTAATTATAAGTGATTTGCAATATGAGGTGCAATAATTATGGCATCTAAGATTTGTTATTCCATTTTGTATTAATTATGTTCCAATGTGTTTTCATGGAGATATAAGAGCTTCTTAGAGAAAAATTAATCATGTGCCTGATCAGCTGGTATATATGAAATGCATCCTAGGGACTAGGCTTGATGACTCTCTCGACTCTGCTAACTTCAAATCCTCCAACTCAGCTGCAAAAACTTATATTTATCTTCTCTTTATATCTAGTAGCAATTGCACAAGGAGGACACAAACCTTGTGTTCAGGCATTTGGAGCTGATCAATTTGATGAACAAAACCCTGAGGAAAACAAAGCCAAAAGCTCTTTTTTCAATTGGTGGAATTTCGGTATATCCATTGGAGCAAATTCATCAATTCTGATTGTAGTCTACATCCAAGATAAAATCAGCTGGGCTCTAGGATTCGGACTTCCCTGTGCATTAATGGCTGCTGCACTCTTTGTTTTCCTGCTTGGAACCAAAACTTACAGGTTTACAATTAGAAGAAATGACAAAAACCCTTTTGCAAGAATTGGTCGAGTGTTTGTTTTGGCAGTTAAGAACAGGAAAGCTACTAATTTGTCAGAGGAAGCGCAAAGTTCTCAGCAATTCAAGTTCCTGAACAAGGCCTTACTTCCAACACCAAAGGATGATTCATTATTGGAAAATGGGAATTTGTGTACACTCGATGATATTGAAGAAGCTAAGGCATTATTAAGGTTGATTCCAATATGGTCAACATGCTTGATATATGCTATTGTGTTTGCGCAAACCAGCACTTTCTTCACAAAGCAAGGAGCTACAATGGACAGAACAATCATCCGAGGCATTGACATTCCTGCTGCTTCACTGCAAGCCTTCATTGGTATTGCCATTATCCTTTTTATTCCAATATACGATCGTGTTTTTGTTCCGGTAGCAAGATCTTTAACTCATCATCCTTCCGGTATCACAATGCTTCAAAGAATTGGAACTGGAATGCTTCTATCAGCTCTAGCGATGGTAGTTGCAGCTTTAGTAGAAATAAAAAGGCTTGAAACAGTCAAAGAATATAGGCTAATTGACAAGCCGGATATTACAATTCCAATGAGTGTTTGGTGGTTGATTCCTCAATATTTTTTAATTGGGATTGCTGATGTATTCACCATAGTTGGTCTTCAAGAATTCTTCTATGATCAAATTCCTACTGAGTTAAGAAGTGTTGGTCTCGCTCTTTACTTGAGCGTTATTGGTGTTGGGAGTTTCTTGAGCAGCATTCTTGTGTCTATAATCAATAAAGCAACTAGTGAAAATGGCAGAGATAGTTGGTTTGCTGATAATCTCAATCGGGCACATCTTGATTATTTTTATTGGTTACTCGCTGCAATGAGCGTCATTGGATTGGCTGCCTATTTGTATTTTGCTAAATCTTATATTTATAGCAAGAAAGTTTGAAACCTTAGTTGTAATAAAATTATCGAACTTTATCGAGTGCCTTAGTACTTCGGTATTCATACTTGTTAGTTAATGCAACATGACATGAATAATGTATTTTTTCATCAAATGAAAGGGAAATAGGTAATCAACATGGAGCTTTTAATGTTTTAATGTGTGGATGCAGGAGAAAATGAAAAGATATTGTAATATATTTCTATTATATCTTCGACTTTGGATTTATTTGCTTATTCCTCCTCCAATATTGCCGCCTCCTCGTTTTAGGGGCGACCAAGTTATGATCAAACGATTGATCAGGATGAATGCAATAAAAGAATGGACCTTAGCAAGACAAACTTGATTGGGCGTCTTATGTTTTAACCGTCGTTCTGATCCAATTAAAGTCGAGGATCTGAAGGCTGACCTTACTAAGCTTTGGAAGCCCCAACACTAATGGCTTTTATTCCTATGCCAAAAGGATTCTACGTTCTTCACTTTTTGAATTCAATCAACATGCAGCGGATTTGGGGTGGTAGTACCTGTACTTTTGAGTTTGGTGTATTTTTGTTCATATCAGTGTGGTAGCCTTTGATCCTTACACGACGTTAATTCATTCTCTTACACAAGTTTGATTGAAATTTTATGGTTTAAGTTGGGAATATTGGTGCCCTAAGATTATAATAGTCATTGCAAGAGGTGTAGGGATTCCTTTATGGCTTGAAAAAATTAGAAGGTAGTGAACATATACGGTTACTATGCTTGGGTATTGTGGAAGTTTATATTTCGTATCCTTTTCCTCAATTTCTCATTGTTGAACGGGAAGACTATGAATTTCGAGTCTCTCTATTCTATGAGAACTTGCCTTCAAAATGCTCGAGATGAGGTTAAGTCATGAAATTGCTAAGTGCAGAGCAAACTCGGATGAAACCAAGAGAGGAAGATCTGGGTCTCGAAAGTCTCGTATAGTCTATAGGCCGATTGGTTCAAATCCTTTGGAGATCGAAGTTGATTCTTCAAAGGCTACTGAAGTTGTCAATGCTGGGCAAAAGTTGGTGGAAAACACTTCGATTCACTCGAACAGTGTTCCTTTGCCATACCATGAGGGTGGTGGCCCTGATAAGGGGAATTCTGTTCATGCTGCAGTGGATGTTACCATGGATTCTTTAAGCGACTACAACAATTCTAGTGATACAAATTCCTACGATGATGAAGTTTCCTCAAATGCTGATTTAACCAATGATTTTCAAGCAAATCTAATAATGATGAGAATGATGATAATATAGATATTGAGGTCTCGTAACTTAGAAGGATACGGAGGTTGGTGGTGATGTTATTACTGCTGATTTCCCAATTATGATGGTTGATAATATTCCCCAACAATTGGAAAACAAGGATGTCGAAATTGGAAATTAATCTTCAACCAAGGCATTGCTTGATGGTAATGTCTCGGGCTCAAGGATCTCCGATTAGTTAATTGAGAAAAGTTTAAGTGAGCCATTATCAACTATCCGTCGGTAGTTCCTTCAGTTGCTTTGGCAAAGGTTACGCACAAAACGGTAGACAAAGATAAGAGTCACCCATATTTTGGTGTAAAACTAAACAGAAGCAGCCTTCTGTTTAGTTGATAACGGAGTCCAAAGGTCCCATTGCCACTGGTCGAAGAAGTGTAAATATTTCTAAACGACAGTTCTTTATTGGAATATCAGAGGTGCAAATCGTGACTCCGAAATGGGACTATTCAATTTATTTATAAAGCATATGCTTAATTTTCTCTTTATTTCTAAACCTATGAAAATTTAATCTAACGTAATTTCTAAGATTTATCTATCAGATTTATTTTTTTATTTTATTCTAATTCTTAGTATTTTATTAGCTAATAAAATTCTCAATTTTGTATGATTTCATAAAATTATATAATTAAAAAGTATTTCTGTCTTTTAGAACTTTTAATATGAAAAAAATATTAGAATTTTTTATTTTTTTTAATCATATTATCAATAAAATTTTCTCCCTTTGAAAAAGTCGTTCACTTCATTTTCACTGCCCTATGTATATCTTTCATCGAACCTACCCTAAGCACAAGTCACAACGCCCATATAAAGAAGTTGGTGTATATAAATCAATGGGTGATGTGAAATTTTTTCATAACTTTTGTACAAAGGAAGCTTTTTTTGTAGCTTTCGTTCAAAAGAAGATAAGCAACCAAACACAGTAAAAGAATAACTTCTCCAGCAATTAGCATATATACATATTTAAGATCCTTTATTCTGTTGATTATCATGGCCATCTCTAACCCTTCAACCACTGAACCTCTGCTTTCCCCCATCAACGGTTTCGTTGATAACAATGGTCGTCCGATCACCAGATTAAACTCCGGTGGTTGGAGATCAGTATGTTTTATTATATGTGTTGAAGTTGCTGAGAGGTTTGCATATTTTGGGATTTCATTAAATCTTATAACCTATTTAACGGGGAAACTTGAGGAGAAGACAGTGACGGCTGCTGAGATGGTGAATGTTTGGTCGGGAACCGCGGCGTTACTTCCTCTTTTCGGAGCATTTGTTGCTGATTCTTTTCTTGGACGATATCGCATGGTGGTGGTTGCGTCTCTCATTTACATCTTGGTTAGTCTCTCACTGTTTATAGTTATTCTTCATAAAGTAGTAGTTAAAGTTAATTAATTAAACAGGAAATAAAAATAAATATATATTTTTTTACAATGGATTTTTTTTAAGAAAAATTAATAATTATTTTAATAACAATAACAACAGATACTAATATAAATTAACGTGATAAATTTATAGTGTTGTCATATATTTCATCTAATTATATATATATTTTTACTCACATTAAAAAAATTAAATATATTCTTTATATTACTTATTAAATAAAAAAATTTATCTGTCATGCAATACTGTAAGAGCCATTAAAGAGATGTAAATTTTTTTATAAAAATTATTATGTATAAATTGATATAAGACATAAAAATATAAAATTGTAATTGATAAGAATAAATAATATGAATAATATGACAACTAATATTATCATATTATATTATTTTTACACTATAATTTATACAAAAAAATTTGTACATTTAACATTATTCACGATATAATTATATTGAAAAAAGATATTATGTGGGCTATCATTTGACCAATTATATTAATTATTTTTATATTTTTATATATTTAATTATTTTATATAGTTTATAAAGATTTTTACAAGTTGGTTCAATAAAATTGTATCATTCATTTAATTTTTACTATATATATTCTAACTAATATTGTTACGTCTCGGTCCATAAACTTCACACATGACAATTATTATAAACTTTTAATATATATTCTAAAATCTTTGAATCAATATCGAGAGCCTATAAAATTTCTATAACACTTATTTATAAATCAAAACATTTAAAAACTTTCCTAAATTTTTATTTCAACCTAATCTTCATCAAACTTTATTTCAATCTCAGTCACTTCAAAACATTCAAAATCATCTCATAATCAATCATTAAATGCATTTAAAATATACACATCTCATGAAGATAATAATAATGTAATTTATAAGCTTTTAAAATAATTTCTATAAATAAAAAAAAACTAAATCATAATTATACAATGATTTAAATTTATAAATTCTATTTAAAGACTCAGAAAAATTAATACAAAATACAAATGGTTTATATTGAAAGAAGAAAACTATAGAGAACACAGCCAAGATCATGGAAACCATTATGTATAGTTTTCAAATTTTCAAAATACATACAAAGATGTATAATTTATACCTTGCTATCCAGATACTCAGGCTTTCCTTTTAGACTCCAAAGGTACCCACAAACCAATGGAGATGAAGATGATTCTTTGTTGATGGATGGGAGAATGGAGAAAAAATGGAAGAAGCAAGCAATCCACTTGACAACTTTAGGAAACCATAAACCCTTTCATCCTTTCCTTCTTTTTCTCTCTTTTATTTTCAAAAACAAAGCTTTCTTCCCCTTGGTTTTTCTGTCGGTTTCAGCACACCCAAAGGCTAAGCTTAAAGCCAAAATTGGTTGCCAAATTGAAGAAGAAGAAGGAAGCTTACGGGGGGTGGAAGCCAACTAGCAATTGTCAAATTCAATTTTGAAAAACCAATCACAAGCCACCACTTTGCTTTACCCCCATTGGTGAAAACCAAAAATTATGAAAAATAAAATAATTTTATTATTTGATATTATCTTATAATATTTAATAATTAAATTAATTATTATTATTAATATTAATAAATAATATATGTATATTAATACTAATAACAATAATATGTATATTAACAAATACA
>JAVXUL010000016.1:11572631-11596710 GCA_035590515.1 Trichilia minutiflora | reverse complement strand
ATCCTCAACGTATCGATACGTTCCCCAAACGTATCGATACCTTTGCTTCTAATCCTCCTTCCGGGGATCACAACTTCAATTGGCCATAACTTTTAGCTCAGATATCTGCTTGGAACCTATAATATATCAATACGAAGCTCTCTCTAAGATCTACAAAAATGAGAAGAAACTTTTTCTCAATTGGAGATGATTTTGGGGTCAATAATCCAGATCTTTCCTATAAGTTCAAATCCAACACCATAATCTTATTCAAGATATATTCATCATGTTCTATATCCTCTCGTGCACAATCTAACCACGAAGGCATGCACGAACACTCTTGAAGGATTTACTATTATGCCCATAATGCTAAGGGACGAGTTTCACATATAATGCGTTATAATTACATTTAGACCAATTTTATAATTTTGATTACTGTTCATCCGTGAAAGATTTGGCTTGTATATCACAAATCTTTGAGTTGTAATGTATTATTTAGGACGTAGAATAAATAGGTATACGATTAGGTAGCTAGAAAACTCAAATTCAAAGAAATACACTTTATAATGAATAGTAAAAGCTATTATATCATTCGAAATCCATTATTTGTGGATAAATTTCAGTAAATGAGGTCGAACAGTGCTAGTTAGATCGATAATCGAATAAGTAATAAGGTTAAATCAACTAATCGATCGAAAATAGAGAAGTTCATTAATCACGAGAAAGTTGACTGACGAAAAATCATATTAGAATTTATTTATATGCATATTGGATGAATTTGAGTAGTTGGACATGAACTAACTTAAATCTTGATACATGTGTGTTTAGGTATTGATCACGAGGATAAAGAACTTGACCCGACCGAGGAACTCCAGGAAGTGCATACTCTCCTTATCTTATGAGCAGACCTTTTTATATTTTTACTATCTTTATGATGTTTTCTAGTATTCAAAAATATTTGCAAGTGCTTGTACAAGTTAAATTTCTTATGTTCGATATTTTTGCTTCTTATGATTATGTTTATTTTTATAAATCTATCTTTACATGATTTATGATAAATATATATATTTAAATGATGGCTGGAGGCCAATTATGAGTTGAATGGCATTTTGTATGATTTCTAAATGACTTGATTTGATTATGATTCATTGATGATCATTGTGATCATGTATATATATATATATATATATACACTCACACACACACACATATTGGTGATAACGGACATGAGAGTTAGGATTTGTTTACTGTAGCTATAGGAAAGTAGCCTAGTACAAACTAAGGTAAAGGTCGTCTAGGTGAGCGTGGTATAAATTAACCTAGTACGAATCGAGTGGATCGTCTAGGTGAGTAATGGATAAAGTTGTCTAGGAGAGGACCACAAGGTGGTCGCCTAGGAGAGGACCACAAGGTGGTCGCCTAGGTGAGTGAGTGCTAGATGGGATAGATGATCGTCCATCTGGGGACCTGATGTGACATAGCCTACGATTGGACCTCGGGGAGACCACCCAGGTGAGTGTGCGTCATATAGTTGTTTATCTAGGACTGTGTATTCGTAGAGGACAATCACGAGTATCATCACGTGACTACTCAATTGCTAATGTCAGTGGTGGACTGATTTTTAAATTAAATCATATATAGTTTTGTTTCTAGTGTTCTAAATGTAACTTTGGTAAAATAATATTGTTTTCATTTGCATGCAAAACCTACTGATGGTTTAGGATTATGCTTGATTAGCGTAATTATTGGAAAGATGACTACGCCCAATGATTTTCTCATTATTTGTTAAGTTATATTTATAAAATGAAAAGATGTTTTTTTTTTTAAAATATAGTTATGAATTTTCTTTTGAAAGTATTTTTTATATTAAAATTATATCTATTATTATTTTTATTTTTATTTTTTCCTTACTGAGTATACAATAGTATACTCACCTTGTTTTCCCCACTCACAGGCTAACGTTGAGCATAGTTGATATACTCAAAGGGTGATGATAGTATTCAGAGTGTTAATTTTAGGTATATCTCTATACTCAACTAACACTTACTACTTTTGAGTCCATTGGGAGTATTATAATATTTATGGTTTTCTTTGTTTTTAGGAATACTAAAATTTGATGAAATTTTTAATATTGATCTTTGTAATAGAATGATTTTATTATTTTATAATTTGGACACTTTTGTAAGTGATGAAAATGATCTTTTTAATTATGATGATGTATGATTTTATTTATGGTGAATTTGATGAAAAACATTTTAGAAGTGTTTGAGATTGTTTTTGATGATATGTAGTTTAGGAGTTTGAAGAAAAATTATTGAAAGTGTTTTGTTTGTTTTATGGCCTTAGCATTATAGGTTCTTAATAGGCGTTATGGACCTAAAGAATGCCTATTAGGAACCTATGACGATTGTCATGTGTAGACTCCATGGTTAGGGGTATGATAATTTTGATCTTAATGTCTGTATATTTAAAGAGCTTAAAACCTTAAAAAATTAACTTTGAAAAACTTTTGAACTTTGAACAATTGAAATTGAAATTCTTCCAAATTCTAGAATTTTTATAACTCTGCTTGGTGGATTTTGAGTTAGGATTTAATTATTTGATAAATTCTTAAGGTGAGAATATTAAGCTTGAAATGAGATGAGGTGATCACAAAGAAGAATGAGGTGTTGGGGGAGAAAGTAGAATCAATAGAGCAAAAAAAAGAGAGCATGAATTTGTATGTCATACTAACTTTATTAATTCCAAAGGAGGTAAATGATTGGCATATCTATAGGGACAACATGACCAACGACAAATTTAAGGAGTATTGTAAGTTTTTTATTCTTATAATGCAAGATATTAGGTATCATTGGGATGTGGTTCTGGAGTATGGGTTGCTATTGTCTCAGATTAATTGGCTCGATATACCTTGGATAATAGATCAATTGTATAACTTAGGTGAAGCGATCTCAGATACAGATTGACTTGATAAGATCGTTTATATATTAAAGATTCCATGGTGGGTAAGCTTGATAAGGAACAAGTCACAGGTTTATATAGATTAGCACAAAACAAGAGATAATTACTCATCTTCTTACCTACTTGTCAATATTGGTTATAGTGATATTATAATTCAAGCAATTGGTAATGAAGAGCTTAAGCGGATTGATATGGAAAGTATTGGTGATAACATGTTTTGGGACTTAGAAGGAGTTTATTAGGGAAGATCTTAGAATTAGGGACATTCTAGTTAGGATCATTTGAAGTGAACTAGAGTACCTAAAGATTGATAAGCCATCAATAACCATTAGCTTTAGTTTGAGTGAGACAATCACAATTAATACAAAACTTAAGTGATTAATTTATAATGAGTTCAAGGTATATTTTATATAGAAGTTCAAATGGAGAGCTGATACTTTAATTTTTTTTTGTTGTTGAATTCAGAGGTTTTTATATGCTTAGTATGATTTGCTTGACCCAAGTAAGTGTGAAAATGACTAGGATAATTAGTAATTATGGCAAGGTATCACTTGGTGACTAAGGACCATTAGATATTGAAGGCAAGAACGAGGTCCTTGTTAATGGTATGAAAACGCACTTAAAAATGACTGAGTTATCAATGCTAGCTAGAAGTATATGGGTATATAACTAACCTTTAATGTTTTAGACATTTACATGTATTATCCGAATGATCCAGTGGATTTATAGTCAGGTCTTTTATAAGCGAAGGGGAATGACACAGAATTGGATTGCTACAGCGAAGTAGGAGAAGATTAATGTTGGATTCAACCTAGTCTAGTCCTAAATTCACTTAGAAGAATAAGATTAGTGTCAGTCTTATTCAATTCTAATGTAGGACTAGCCTCTAGAACAAAATCATGGTCAGGTTTCTCCTTTTAATAGGTATCAAATTTGCTTTAGTAGTTTATAATTTTGCCCTTTTTAGACCTAATTTTCTTTGTTTGTTTTGTAAATAATTTTGTCTTTTTCTAAACCCTATTGTTTGTATATTTAAAAGGCTTGAAACTCTAGAAAACTAATCTTGAACTTTTGAACTTTGGATTATTAAAATTAAAATTCACTCAAATTTTAGGGTTTTTATAACTTTGTTTGGTGGATTCTAAGTTTGAATTTGATTATTTAATCACTTTCTTATTTCAAACATGTTTCTATTGCATCAATTTGGTATCAGAGCCTCGTTGTCATCTTAGGGCAATGAAAAGTAGTAGTGGTCAGAGAAACAATCATTCCAGTTATATAGATAAGGGGATGCGACCTTATAAGTGTTAAATAGTTATCTTGAAGTATCTTAAATGGATACAAGTAACTCATCATCTTTAGAATGTGTATCTATCTTGGCGAGAAATTAGAGTAAAGCTAACAGTATGTAGCCTAGCATCTTAGGCTATAGTTGATCATTTAAAGGGGCTACTCTAACAAAAAGGTTTAGTAAGTATCAATAGAATCATCATTTTAAAATTTAAGGTAAGATTAATGGTATATATTGTAGTGTCCATATGGCTGATAATAGAGAATAGAATTACATTCATAGAGATATAGTTTATGATTTGATTTGTTTTATTAACCTATATGTTTTTTATGATAAGCAAATTATTTTGTTGATAAACAAATGATTTGTTTGATTAATTTGTTTCATGCATGATCTATAATTGGCTTGTTTAATTTTATACCTTAAATCAATTTATATTGATTGTATTACACTTACAAGTTTTCTGTGTCCAGAAATGCTTTAATTTGCAGGAAATTGGCCAAAGTATTGATACCTAAGACTGTATGTATCGATACATAATGCTCTAGAGAAAGACGTATCGATGCCCAAAGAGCAAATATCGATACAGAGTCGAAGATGGAAACTTCTACATAAAAGTATCGATACATGAATAGTAAAATATCGACATATAGAAGAAGCACCAGCCAAGTATCGATATATACCTGGAAGAAATGTCACATATTGATACTTATATTTAAAGAAAGTCAAGGCAGCGCAAAAACTGAAGAAGTATTGATACATAGAAATGAAAGTATCGATCCATGCACTGTACAAAGGAAGAAGTATCGATACTCTAAAGGGCGACTATCGATACATTAATGGAATTAAAATTATCTACATAAAGATGTATCAATACATGAAGAATGAAGTATCGATACATGGAACTACACTAGCAAAAGTTCAGCAAAGTATCGATACATAGACCAAAGGTATCGATATATGCACTGTCTGCACTATAACGGTTGATTTCAGAACATTTAATGCAAGATTTTAGAGCTATTGAAAAAGCTCTCCAAAGGACTTTAAAAAGTTTAAGTTCTCCAAAAAGTAGGTTAGAGAACAAGAAAATAGATTGGGGGGAAGAAATAAATTGAAGTATCATCTTGTGTAATATTATTCTAGAAAGAGAAACAAAGTTGGTACTCATTGTATATCTACTCTATGAGAGAGTCAAATTGTATTAGCATTCTTATAAATTATTTAGGTTACTTTTCACCCTTCTCAAGTAAGATTTGAGTTACACTTCACCTGTCTAAGATGTTGTATTTGGGTTGCACTTCACCCTTTAGAAAGAAGTTGTTGGGTTACTCTTCACCCATAGAAAGTAAGACATTGTAGTTGGCTGCCCTTTGTTGTTAAAGTAATTGTAATCTGGGTTACTATTAACCCATACAAATGAAGAGATAGTAGAGTCTCAGCCCAGTGAAAGCTGAGAGAGTGAATGTAGATCTGATTATGTCGAACCACTATAAAATCTGTATTTACATTCTCTCTCTCTCTCTCTCTATCTATCTATCTATCTATCTTTTACTTTTTACTTTGATTATGTTTTAAATTTGATTTATTTGTAGAACATTTTTATTGGCTTCATCACTGACATTCATTTAGTTTGTAACTTTTTATAAAGCTAATTCACCCCCTCCCCCCCTCTTGGTTTGTCACTGCCACTTTCACACACACATTGCCAAAAATTGGTATCAGAGTTTATCTCTAAATATATAGGATTAAATACCCTTAGAGGAGTAGATCATGGCATATAGTGGCATACCATATTAAGCCATAGAGGGACAATCTATTCATAAACCTCCATTATTCAATGGTATAAACTATTCGTATTGGAAGAAAAGAATAGATATATATTTCTCTACATTAGATTTTAAATTTTTGAGCATAATGGAAGATGGGTAGACTCTACCCACAATCACAGATCATGTGACTAGGGAGGTAAAGCCAAAGCCCAAAAGGAAATGGACTGGAGCAGAAAAATCTCAATTTATATTAAATAGCCAGATAATGAACATCCTGTATTGTGTATTAGATATATCATAATTCTATAAAATTTTAGGATATGAGAGTGCAAAGGTTATTTGGGATATGTTAGAGGTCACATATGAGGGTACCATTAGAGTTAAAGACTCTAAGATCAGCATGTTAGTATGAAACCTCATAATACTATTAAAGATATATTTACTAGATTCACTAACATTACAAATGGTTTAAAAGTTTTGGGTAAGACATATTCAATTGCAGATTTGGTGATAAAAATTATGAGGAGTCTACTAAAAACTTGGAAAGCAAAAGTGACAGCGATACGAGAAGTAAAAAATTTAAGGACGTTGCCATTTGAAGAGTTGCTTGGATCCCTCATGACCTATGAATTAGAAGCAATCAGAAACGAAAATGAGGATCGAGAAAAAGAAAGAAAGAATGTGGTACTCAAAAGCATACGAGAAGATGAAGAAGAGGAAGAAAGCAGCCAATATTCAAATAAAGATGAAGAGTTCCAGAAAATGGCTAGAAAATTGAAGAAACTTCTCAACAAAGACAAGCACAAGAAGAGAAAAACAAAAGAGAAAGAAAAAGAAATCATTTGTTATGAGTGTGAGAGACCAAGACATACAAGATCGGAGTGTCTTATGAAGAAAAAGGACAAGAAGAAAAAAAAGTTTTTAAGGTCACTTGGGACAACACATCAAACGAAGACTCTTCATCATCTGAAAGTGAGTATGCAAAAATTTGTATCATGACACTAAATGAGAAAGGATGAGGTAAACAATTTTAATTAAGCAATTTTATTTTTGATATTCTATTATTTTGATTACTGTTGTTATATGTGAATTTGCCTACATGTTTGATGCCTACATGTTTATTTGAATATCTATATTTATGCTTAAATGTTGCTAGATATATGATTGTATGAAGCACGAGAAATAGGGGGAGCATGTTATTTATGTTTTTCAACAAGTGGTATCAAATTCCCCATATGGTTTATATGTGTTTTTGATAATCAATGAACTTATTTTCATATTAAATTTCCTTTGTATAAATGTTTGATTCATCCTTATGATTGTTATCTTATGTGCATGACTATGAAAATCTCTTCTTTGATTGATGATAAAAAGAAGGAGAGATTTGATGATTTTTCATAACATCAAGTGAGGGGGAGTGATAATTTTAAGGGGTAGAAATTTTTTGATCATCTTAAGAGGAAACAAATCATTTGGTTTTGTCGTTATCAAAAGAAGGGGGGATTGTTGACCTATATATTTTTGATGATGAGCAAATTATTTCGTTAATAAACAAATGATTTGTTTGATTAATTTGTTTCATGTATAATTTATAATTGGCTTATTTAATTTTATACCTTAAATCAATTTATATTAGCCGTATTATACTTACAAGTTTTCTGTGTCGAGAAAGGCCTTAATTTACAGGAAATTGGCCAAACTATCGATACATAAGACTGCATGTATCGATACATGATACTTAAGGAAAAGAAGTATTGATACCCAAAGAGCAAATATCGATATAGAGTCAAAGATGGAAACTTCTATGTAAAAGTATCGATACATGAATGGTGAAGTATCGATACATGGAAGAAGCACCAGCCAAGTATCGATACATACTTGAAAGAAATGTCACATATCGATATTTATATTTGAAGAAAGTTGAGGCAGTGCAAAAATTGAAGAAGTATAGATACATAAAAATGAAAGTATTGATACATGCACTATATAAAGGAAGAATTATCGATACTCTAAAGGGTAAGTATCGATACATTGACAGAACCAAAATTATCCATGTAAAGATGTATCGATACATGAAGAATGAAATATCGATACATAAAATTATACCAGCAAAAGTTCAGCAAAGTATTGATATATAGACCAAAGGTATTGATACATGCATTGTCTACACTACAATAGCTAGTTTCAGAATATGTAATGCAAGATTTTAGAGTTGTTGGAAAAGTTCTCCAAAAGACTTTAAAAAACTTCAGTTCTCTAAAAAGAAGGTTAGAGAACAAGAAAATAGATTGGGGGAAAGAAATAAACTAAAGTATCATCTTGTGTAATATTATTCTAGAGTGAGAAACAAATTTGATACTCATTATATATCTACTTTGTGAGAGAGTCAAATTGTATTAACATTTTATAAATTATTTGGGTTACTCTTCACCCTTCTCAAGTAAGATTTGGGTTATAATTCACCCATGTAAGAAGTTATATTTGGATTACACTTCACTCGTAGAAAGAAGTTGTTAGGTTGCTCTTTACCCGTAGAAAGCAAGGCATTGTAGTGTGCTACCCTTCATCGTTAAATAAGGAATTGTAATCTAGGTTACTCTTGACCCGTGCAAATGAAGAGATAAATGAAGAATTTATCACAAAGTGTACGAGTTTTTATAATGAAATTATTATCCATAAGAAAACATATTTGGTAAAATATTTGATTAGGAGTTATGTGGTTGAGGTTTATTATCATACTTTTGATAACCTGAAGATAAATGTGTTGTTGCTTCAAAGACCATGACATAAGCAAGTGAATGTATGGTATTGTGAGTAATAGAGTGTGTACATATTGATCAAAGATGGCCAAAAACATATATTAGGGCTTTATAGGTGCAAGTGTTCAAATGTTCCCAATCATAGGTCAAAGAAAGTAAAAAAATTGATTAAAGTGTAAGGTTTGACAAAAGAACCAAAGGATAATATCGAAGTTAATGATAATGATGAGTGAGCACCTAGAGTTAATTTGGGTTATATAGATGAAGTGGTAAAAGAGTCAAAAGAAAGAGTCACAATAGTTTTAACACATACTTGTAGAGAAAGGAACAAGAAGTTATGGATATATATGAGGTATATACATCGGCCTAAAATGGTAAGATTGAAGTTATGAGTGAGACTAGCACCATTCTGGATGAGGTAGAACATGTTCTTGAGAATTTTTCAGACATCTTACTCGAGAAGCTATAAAAAAGACTACCACTCCCTGATGACCTCTAACACCACCTAGTGAAAGTGTCATAATTACTATAAGAAGAGGTGAGTTGAAAAAAGAGAGAGGATATGGAAGAAACTCGAGAAGAACTTAAGAAAACTAAAGGGTTGCATCCATTGAAAGTAAAAGAGTTGCTAATATTCTAAAATTGATTAAACTACCATTAATAGAGCCTTAAGAAAATATTTCAAAAGGCTATATGAGATCCAATCATGTGTTAAACTTATTAAACATTCGACATTATTATGTCTTGGGACCAAATGATGATCTTCCTTTACTATGGATATGTCAGTCTAAGCCATCTAGGGAGGTAGATTGTTTATGGTCTAAAATAGAGCAGGACTTAGGTAAGGACTTGCTTGGTTGCTTATGCATTAAAAATTTCACGGAATGCCTAACATTGAGTCACAAGTTCATGTAGAACCATATAGGATAGCCATTGGCACTTAGGGTCTTGAGGAGTATTTAAAGACTGACCTTGGTTTGTGTAAGTGGTTGGGTACGTCATTCAACTTGAGTGATCTGTCTAACACTTTTATACAGCTTGTGAATCTAGCGCTTAGGGAGAAATATATTTGTTGAGGAATGGCATTCCAAAGGGCTTTAAACGTTAGAATCTTGAATTTTCCTTTAAGTTTGATTGGTTATTGATGATCACATTGCTCTTTACATAGCTATTAGAAAGCATTGTATAAAAGCAATAATGGTGAATTCAAAATATTTTTTAGATGAAAGTCCAAGAGAGGAGATGAGTATCTTGTTTTTACTGTAGGTAATGGATTTAAAGGTTTGGACATTATTAGTGTGGTTTATTTAGCTTGAGTGAGTGTGAAAATGGGTAAGACGGTTAGTAACTTTAGTAGAATACCACTTGGTGATCCGATACCATTAGATATTGAAAGTAAGATGGGGTCCTTGTCATTAATATCAAAAGGTACCTCGGTATTGTTGAGTTATTAATGCTAGATAGAAGTATAAAGACAGATCAACTCCTTTTGATTAGGAGATATAACTTGGGCACACAAATAACTCAAGGTTAAGTTTTCTGCAAGTAAGAGGGAATGACACGGACGTACAAAGATGGAGGGAGTCAAATATATTTAGCTTTAGTTGGAGATATCTCATGCCAAATTCAAGAACAGGTAGTTGAGCCAGGGAAAATTAGCTCCAAACCTAAGGTCGACACCGTATTCACACAAAGATCATGTTTGACCATTCCTGAACAAGACTGGTATTGAATTCCTCTTCAATTGATTCCAAATCTGTTAGTGTATTCTCTAAAAGCCATTCATATTATCGATTTAAGGGATTATAATCATATATTATTTTTTTATTAATAAATTAAAAATTTTTATTTATGTATACTACTTTCTTTATTACTTCATGCAATAGAATAAAGTATGTATGTGAATTGTCTAAATACTTCATTTTAAATAAAATTATTAGTCATTCCCTATGAACGTTGTATTAACTAGGTAGTAATATCATAAAGTAAGCAAACTGAATGCCGTCGATGAATATTATGAGATGATATAAGTATGAATGACAATGAGGTCATGTCACAAGGGTATTGTCACAACCCGGAATTCTTAGAGTATGATCAATGGAAGATAGGCTAGCCTTGTCGCCTAAGCCTCTTATTGACTTACAACTGATAATTTAACCTTTATAATCTATTAAATACAAAGTTTATATATATATATATATATATATATATATATGGATTTTAACTTGGTAGTTGATGGAACCATATATAATAACTGTTTACATACATTTACATGAAATATGAAACTCAATGCTCAGAATATACATATACTGAACTTTACATGTTTACATAATATGTGTACAGAAATCAAAATACATAATACGGTTATATTGCCTAATCATAGAATGACTATGCATGAGCAGACCTAACTCTAGTGATTGTTCACCGATATCTTGCTCTACTTGTTTGTCTTTCATGCATCTAATAAGGTACTTATAAAACTATTATGGAAAGGGGTATAAGTCTTTAGGAAGACTTAGTGAACGGATAAAATATAAGTGAAAATATTATATAAAAGAACTAACATAATTAAACAATTACCTCTGTATACATGCTACTCATATCTATTATCGTGTATATATATTGTTGGGGGATTATAGTGTGGCCCAGCCCATAAGCCCAAGCCCACCTCCCTGTCTTTGCCCAGGCCTATCTATAGGCCCTTATTCAGGCTCATCATACAGAGGTGCTGTTCCCCAGATAGACTCCCCGACGCGACGTCTTCCCGAGCAGCTGGCTACATCATCGAAGAGACGGCTAAAGCGCCTTATGTATTTTGCCCGAATTCACTGCTTAGAAGACCTCCGGCGATTCATCCACGACCTACTCGTACTCGGACTCGCGGACACTCAGGGTATACTAGTCTCCACCATTCTACCATCTGGCGATACCGAGACTACCGCTTGCTGCATGAAGACCTCTCGAGAACTAGGGGATTTCATTCTCGGGAGGATTAGAAGTTTCACTCGGAGGTACAGACACTAAGACACTCGGACACTCGGGGGTGATATGGCAGAGACATCATCACGGTAGGATCCTGCGCATTTATTACAATCGCCCTATGTTTCTTTGGGACTGCCACCTTGCCAGTCTAGCCTATCCACATCACCATCTTCTATATAATCAACAGTTTTCCCACCAAAGAACTACGTGTGACTTGATCCCCCCATCCACCGGAAGAAGATTAAAGGTGAGGAGCATCGAAGATCCGGCGGACAGAGACAGAGAGCGACTGAGGAACCGGAGGAGAAAAGAGGGAAGAAAGGGAGAAAGGGGTTACGTAGGTAGCTTGGGTTTCTCCCCCAAGTCCAGTCACACACGCAAACAAGCTTGATCACCGCAAGAAGAAGAAAAAATCTGCTGGTGTGAAAAAAATCGCCGTGACTTTATCTTGCATCAATAATTATTATTATTATGTAAATATAATAAAATAATTAAAATTTTTAAAAAATAGTATCAAAATGTTCATTACTTCTAATTACTAAAAATATAAAATTTCAACATTAATTTATTAAAAAATTAATCAAAATAATTATTTTGTATCACGCTTCAGTACATTATACCTTTATATTTATTTTGTGACTTCTTTAATATAATTTTTAATTCTTTTATTATAATTCTCAAAAATTTAAAATATAATAAGAATTTAAAATTACAACAAGAATAAAAAAAAAATCACAAGTGTAGTAGAAGGAATGCAGCATCTAGCTCTGCTGTGTAATCTTCCTCTGCGTCACAGTGACACGTGGGGGTCTTAGATTAGTTAGAAATATATAAATAATTATGATTTGATTATATAAACACTTATTTATTTCTGCCAATAATAAAATTCACACAGTAAATAGCAAAGAAACAAATATGGGTATGATTACGAGTTGCCTCCATTCGTAAACAAAATATGTGGGCCTAAACTTAGGTTCCATAAGTTTTGGGCTTGAACTACCAAAGGAAAAGCCTAAATTCACTCTCCTTATTTGATCAATACATTTATCTCCTTCGCGGTATAATTAGGATGGATGTCTGCAGAGATTGGTTTGAAGTTAAATTTTAAATGGATGCAAATATTATGATTTAAATTTTATATAATTTAAGTTAATTTAATAATATATCATAAATTATAATTGATTCAAACTGAATTATATAATTTGGATCAGTTTGAGTTCGCGATTTAAATTTTAAATTTAAATTAAAATATTTTATTAATTTAGATTGATTCAAAAAATAAAATTTTAAACTTTAATTTATTTTTTAATTTAATATTAAAATAATAAATTTATTAATTAATTATAAAATATTAAAAAAATAATTAATATATTATTTTATTATATTATATTAATATTATCATATAATAATATTAAGTATATTTAATATTTATTTAACCGGTTTGATTTGACGTTTGTGATTTAAAATTAATCCAATCTATAACCCAAATTGCTAATAACGGTTTTTAAAATTTCAATTTATAGATCAATCTAATATAAATTCAAACCGATCCAAACCAATCTAATTAAACGATTTGGATCGATTTGGTACGGATCGATTTAAATTTGCTCATCCTTAAGTATAATCAGAGGATCACGGATTAACATGGCGTCAGGTTGGGTTCATTAAAATTATTAATAAATATATCCTATTAATATTTCAGTAAAGATATTTTGAGTTTTTAAAAAAAAAATTATTAATTATAAATTTTAAAATATTTTTGAATTTGATTGTTATATATATATATATTTATAATAAAAAATGCTTTTAAACCTTTATATGTTAAATTTCTTTTTAAAAAATTTAATATTCATATTTTTACACTAACTATTCAAGTAACTCATGCATCGTCGTCATTGACTCGTATCGTAATTCAGTTATAAAATCACACGACCTTTCTGTTCCTGTTTCTGTTTTTGTATCACTTTCACTCTCTAAACGGTAAAGCTAAATTTCAGTAAAAGAATGCCTCAACTGGTAGAAACCTACGCTTGCGCACCGTCGACGGAGCGCGGCCGCGGGATTTTAATTTCCGGCCATCCAAAATCCAATTCTATAGTGTACACCAACGGCAGATCCGTTATTATGCTCGATCTTAGTAATCCGCTGCAGGTATCGATCTACAGCGAGCACGCGTACCCTGCCACGCTCGCTAGGTTCTCTCCTAACGGAGAGTGGATCGCCTCGGCGGATGTCACCGGAACCGTACGGATCTGGGGGGCCTACAATGACCACGTCTTGAAGAAGGAGTTGAAGGTTTTGTCGGGTAGGATCGACGATCTTCAGTGGTCACCCGACGGTCTGAGGATCGTTGCTTGTGGGGATGGGAAGGGGAAATCACTTGTTCGCGCTTTCATGTGAGTTTTAGTTTTGTAACTTGTTCTTCACATTGTTCCCCCTAGCTCGATGAATTACTAGGCCTTGACGGAGACAACTTATCTATTGGATCTTTAGCGAAAGTAGGAACATTTGCAGTGATAGAGTTTATTTATGGAAGTTGTTTTCTAGTGTATTTGTTATACTGGCAAAGTTTGTTTTACGAAGTTGTATTTCTTGGAATTTATGCTGTTTAGTTCGTTAGATGTAAATTCATTAGTTCTACATTTAGGTATAGTTGCGTTCTGGCCCGAAGTGACTTATGCTTTTTCATAAAAAATGCTTGGATTGCTATCAGAAGTTAGTTTCCTAGGTTTAAGTACCGTTATAGTTCTCCAACAGGTGAACTCATGTTCTCTGCTAACTTTCGGTTATTTGCTTTTGTGTTTACAATCTCTATTCTTTGATCTGGATATCAAGTATTCCTAACATTGCAGATTGTGCCATCGTCACTAAATCTCTATAATCAGAACATTTGCAAAGTTCATTTTTTATTAAATGTGTTTCAAAGTTGGAGGAAATTATACATCGACAAATGGCATGATAACTCAGATAATAACATTATCAATTAAAGGTAGGGTCATTGGTCGCTGCTGGCTATTCTTTTTGTGCTTATGTGCAGCAGGATACTTGTTATTCCTCAAATATTCAAGACACTATTTTTAGTTGTAGAAGCTGTGTCAATGATCATTTCTACAATAGCAAAGTACATGGGACAACCCCAAAGATATATAGGTAGCAAGAAAGTTTATGCATTGCTAATGTGTTTCAAAGTTAAAATACATCAGGAAAGAGGTTGTTTTCCACTAATATAAACTTAATATTATAGTGGCAGATCTCTCTCATGAGAAAAAAAGGTGTGAGAAGAAAAACAAATGAATTAGAATGGAAGAGCATAACAAATTGTATCTACCATTTGATTATAAATTGCTTTTCTATATATTCATTGATGTGAAAATATGTGTATATTTATTGGCCTGTCTTTGTCATTTGGTGTTATAAACAAGATAAAGTGTAATTGATTGGATATTTTGAGCTTTACTGGTTTTTAACTGACGATTGAACTTTGTGAGATGGAAGACCAAATCATGAGGGAGAGTTGTATGCAAGATGGAAAAAAATAGTTGGTTTAACATGCATTCAATATACTGTCAGAATTTCACTTCTTTAATTTATGCAGTATTTTCTATATTCTAAAGGCTATTGTGTGGCAGCCAATAGAGGCTCTCCACTTTTAGATTTCGTTTAGAGGCGGAAGGATTGAAATTTCTTTTCTAGCATTTTTAAATAGCGGCTTCCATATTATGGTTGCAAGAATTTTTCTTATGATTTGAACTTGGTTGCGGCTAGTTTTTAACTTTTTCCCCTTTATAATATTGCATGAATATAAACCAAACCTCTCTCCAACCTTCATGTGAGTAGGATTTGAACCATAGACTTCCTTAACCACCCCAAGAGTTCTTACTAGTTGAACCAATTAGCACCTGCAAAAGATAACATAATTGCAATTATTGTGAATGGTTAAAGCCACTTTATTCTTGTACTTTTTACTAATCTCTTACTTAGGTTTTTGCAATGTAATTCTTTCTTATGATCCAAAAGTTGATGAACATAATCTTATTCCCAAACTTTCTACTAACTTTTTGATTTATCTGTTGTGATGTAATTCTTGCTTAATGTCCAATAGTTTAACATAATCGTGAACAGGTGGGATTCAGGCACTAATGTGGGGGAATTTGATGGTCATTCAAGACGAGTCCTAAGTTGTGCCTTCAAGCCAACAAGACCATTTCGCATTGCAACATGTGGAGAAGATTTCTTAGTAAATTTCTATGAAGGACCTCCGTTCAAATTCAAGCTGTCATGCAGGTATGCTATAATGGAATAACTGACATAACAGGTTTGTGCAATGTGTTTCTCATAATCCCTTATCAGTGTTTTTTGACCAGGTCAATCTCTGGGTAATATGATGGAATTGTCAAATACTTGCAAATTAGAGTCCTATGTCAGATTCTTCATCTCTTCCCTCATCTTTTTCTCATGTGACAACATTCCCCTGCCCCGTCTGCTTCCCCCCCAAAATAATAATAATGATAAAAACTGCCTGAACACGGATTTTCTTCTTTAGTTGGCTAACCAAGTCTTTCATGTTATAATAATTACTAGCCAAAACTTAACATTGGTGAAGCACAGTTTTTAATATTTATGTTTGTTCTTACTCTTTTTTTTTTGTAGTCTTTCATACTATATCGATGTTTGAATGTTAAAAATGAATTGAATTGGGTAGATGCTGAAGAGAATAGGAAATGGCCTTCCATTAAACATGGAGGAATGTGATGGTGTAGACATGTGGTGAGGATTATTATTATGAATACCTCTAATTTAGGAAAGTATGCATGATTTTCACATAACTCAAACTGATTAGTACTTGATTGTGTGATATATCTGTTATAATGACTAAAGAATTTGGCCAACAACAAAAATTGAAATAAAAAAAAAAAGAGACTATAATATTGCGAATTAGTGCAGTCATATTTGATATCTGTGTTTTCACATATTAGTGCATCACTGAAGTCTTGGTTTATGGATTTGCAGGGATCATTCAAATTTTGTCAATTGTGTTAGATTTTCTCCAGATGGCAGCAAATTTATCAGTGTAAGCTCTGACAAAAAGGGTATAATATTTGATGGAAAGAATGGTGATAAGATTGGGGAGCTGTCCTCTGAAAGTGGTCATAAAGGCAGCATCTATGCTGTTAGCTGGAGTCCAGATGGTAAACAGGTCAGCACCTGCATGTTAACGTAAACCTTCTTATTGTGTCAAAGTCCTAAATCAATTGTTCTTTTAAACAAATATTGACAAGCTATGTGGTGCAGTGTAACTCAAGAAATCAATAAATATCAGAAAAAAAGACTAGAATAGACATATATTAAAGCTGGAACAGGAAAATAAGGTTTCTAAATGTGAAATCAGAGAATAGAAATAAATTAATAATAATGACCATCGAAAATCAGTCTCAAAACCCTATTTATACTAGGGTTGCAATACTCGTTAATCCTAATCATTAATTATATTATTAATAAATATAATCTGACCCATTCAGAATTAGTAAAAGGTCACTGCTAGTTATGTGACTTATTAAAAGAGATTAAAACAAATTTTAAAATGCTACAGTAACTCATAAACAGTCACTTCGTGAATAGTGACTATACTCCTGCATCAGTAGGTTTAAACAATTCTGAATAGAAGCAGCAGTTGGTCTCTCTTCTTCTTCTTCCTGGCTCCCTCTGTGACCCCTTTTTCATTATTCATAAAAGTCTTTCATCTAATTATAAATTTTTATTTTGTCTTTAATTGTTCAATGGGAAGATAAGGTGCCATCTGAACATATAACGTAACTAAGCCCTAGTTATATGTATAATTTTGTTGTTTGAAAATTCATTTTGATCAGATTGTCTTTCCTTTATTTATATTTTATTAGAACTAAATAAAATTATATGATTGCAAATTTTGACAAAGCATTTTTGTCTGAAATTGGAGTTCTAATTTTGACAGTCAAAGCTGAGGTTAGACTACATTCTTTATCTTTTGTTGCGCATACTGAGTAAATGTGTGAACATTGATTTTAGAGTTAGTAGCTTGACTCAATCCATATGGTGCCTTGGATGTTTTTGGGCTTATCCCAGCCTTAAATCGTTTTTTTAAAGATTTGATTGGAATTCTTAATGTCAACTTGATCTGATCCAAAAACTCAAATTAGAGATAGTGAGTTTTAAGTGTATTAGGCTTTGTGTAAGAGAAAGATGTAGACAGTAAGGCTTTCTAGTTTCTTGTTCATAGTGAACATACGCTTGTAATTTCTTGTTCATAGTGAATATGTACTTGTTATTGGCCTAGTGGATGTAGCCTTAAAACAGAAGGTGCATAAATCTGGTAAAGTGAGCTACCAATGCGAATCATGGATTGTTCACTTCATGAATTTTGATAAAAGACAGGTACTGTGTTAGAACTAAGTGGATCTGCAAGAAAGGGATGCACATTTTGTCAGATTGATGTAATTAATGTTGAAGTTACTGAAATTGATAGAGTTCCAACACTCAATTTCTTGCATGGCAACTATGAAAATGATATTTTTTTTGCTTTCTTATCACCTGCTATATTTGTTGGAGTTTTTACCTTTGTTTCCTGCTCAAAGCAAATGTGTGGTGATGTACTTACCTTTGAGGGTAAATCTTCCTTCTTAGGTGCTGACAGTATCCGCTGACAAATCAGCAAAAGTATGGGATATCTCTGAGGATAATAATGGGAAGTTGAAGAAAACATTGATTCCTCCTGGTTCTGGTGGAGTCGATGGCATGCTAGTTGGTTGTCTTTGGCAGAGCGATTATCTTGTCACTGTTTCTCTTGGTGGCACAATCAGCATATTTTCGGCAAGTGATCTGGAGAAGAGCCCACAGCAATTATCTGGACATATGAAAAATGTTGCTGCATTAGCTGTACTTAACAATAATAACCCAAAGTTTATATTGTCCAGTAGCTATGACGGTTTGATAATTAAATGGATTCAAGGTGTCGGTTATAGTGGTAAATTACAGAGGAAAGAGAATTCTCAAATCAAATGTTTTGCTGCGACTGATGCAGAGATTGTTACATCAGGATTTGACAACAAGGTAACACACTTAACTTTTTCAACCTACATTGGTGGTTTGTGCTTCAGCACTTGGTATTTACATCTTTTTATTATGTCTTTTTCTGATTGCCTCCTTCATAGAAACAATTCAATTGAACAAGCAGAATGCTAGTACTAAAAGTGTGTTGAAGAGGTTTTATTGACTCATTCTTCAAGCTGTAAAGCATGAGTTGCTGTTTAGGCTTGCATGTAATTTGTGCTTGAAGAGTTGTGGTTAAAAGGAAGATTCACTGGGCCTGCACTATTATCATTCTATTGGAAACTACTTATCACTGCATTGATACTGTGTTTTCTATCTCTAATTCTTTTGTATGCTTCTGTTTTGAATAAGCCAGATATGGAGAGTTTTTCTACAAGGGGATCAATGCGGAGATGCAAATTCTATTGACATTGGGAGTCAACCAAAAGATTTAAGCCTTGCCCTTCACTCTCCTGAGCTTGCTTTGGCCGCGACTGATTCAGGAGTTGTTATCCTTCATGCTGCAAAGGTTGTATCAACCATTAACCTTGGCTTTCCTGTGACTGCTTCTGCCATTGCACCGGATGGAAGTGAGGCCATTATAGGTGGGCAAGATGGTAAACTGCACATTTATTCAATTAGCGGAGATACTCTTACAGAAGAGGCTGTTCTTGAGAAACACCGGGGGGCTGTTAGTGTCATACGTTACTCTCCTGATGTTTCAATGTTTGCATCAGGTGATGTAAACCGAGAAGCCGTAGTGTGGGATCGTGTCTCCCGAGAGGTATGCCGATATATATTTATTCTGATTTCAAATTGCATTCCACTATTTCTTTTTTTCACCTAGAGGATAATGAAATCTTGTTCTTCAATTTTGGCAAATGATGTTTGGCAGGTAAAGCTTAAGAACATGTTGTACCATACTGCACGCATTAACTGTCTTGCTTGGTCTCCTGATAACAGTATGGTTGCTACTGGATCACTTGATACCTGTGTTATTGTATATGAAATTGACAAGCCAGCATCTAGCCGTATGACCATAAAAGGAGCTCACTTGGGTGGGGTTTATGGATTAGCTTTCACTGATGAGCAAACTCTGGTTAGCTCTGGTGAGGATGCTTGTGTCCGCATGTGGAGGTTGACCTCTAATTGAGTTTGTTTGAGTTTTATTGCAAAGGATCATTTGAAAGTATTGGTTTGATTGAGAGGCACGTCTTTTGGCTTTTTCTGGCTTTGAGTTGGTGCTATTTTCTTGTAGATAGTGGTGGCTTTCTGTAATGTTTGTGCATTGGTATTTTTGTCCTTCTATTCTGGGCCAAGTTTGGGCATTACCAAGTCACTGAAATTTTCACTTGATAGTTTATCTGTTTCAGTCTACAGAACTTGGAACCGTGGAAGAAGTTTTGTGTTTTGTTGCAAATAATGTATTTATAGCAGAAGTAAATGGCTAAATCCGTTTGGTCTTTTGTAGCAGAAATAGTTCACCGGTGAACTATTTTACTCAAAAAATGCTTGATATTTGCTACCCTAAATGGTTTCTTGTTTCTGTTTCTTCTGCAAGTCTGTTGTATTGCCAAAGCGCTATTTTAATTCTATATTTTAAATTGCAAAAGGTCTTTTGTTTATGTTAATCTACTTTTTGAAAATTATTTACCTCAAAATGATGACAAGATTATGTTGTTATATTGCTGGAATTTTCTGTATTCGCATGTTCAGTGAAGCCTTTTTTTTGTGCCCAATTTTATTTTTATTTTTGTCATTCGAAAACATTGTATTGAGACGTTGCTTATTATATATTTCAAAAACACATGGAAATAGGGGAATTAATAGACCAAACTACTCTTCATATAACCAACTATCTAACATTCAAATCCTTATATTAGTTATTACAGCCGGCCACCCAAAGCCCTAATTAACACTGAAATCAACAAATTGAGCACATATTTTCAACCATTTTAAGCATGATATTACATTAAATGATATAATTTTACTCAAAACTTTCAACACCAAAATTTGACTTCCTCCATTATTTCACTGTGAAGTTTGAATAACGTATCAACAAATAGGTTCTTAAAGTTAACCAAAATAAAATATTAAAACGTATTTGAATAGATTTTATAACAAATAAGTCCTTAAACATTACTAAAATTTTAAAGCTTTTACGGACATGGTGGAAATTTCATCATTAGGGTCAAAGAAAAATACAGTTTGTTTCTATTTTATAAGTGTGAAGTGGACTAAAATTATATTTTTTAAATGAAAAAAAGAAACAATGTTTATTGTCTCAATCTGAGTTTTATGTGAAATTGTTATAATAAATTTTTTACTATACCTTCGAAATATTCAACAACAATTGCAAAGACCTATTTATTAAAATCCTGGATTATAATTAGTAGCGTAATATATCAACTTAAAATATGCTTTTTAATCAAAATTTGTTGTTAATTTAATGTTATTAGAAAGAGAGAAAATCTTAAAAACATATTATGTCATTAAATTTAATGACCCAATACCTTTTAGCCTTTAATTTCATAAAAATGGGGCGCATAGAAGATTGTTTTTCTAAATTTCATAATAACCTCGACAAGAAAAGCAGACGATCGAGACTAAGAGCAAAACTCAGAACACCTAATGGTTCTTATTAAATAGTTATTTTTCTAGAAAGTGGAGTTGCTTAGAATCATCATCATCATCAAGAAACTCAGAGCCCGACTTTCTTAGAATACGTTATACGTATGGATGAAAACTTGGGGTTGTGGTGACACACGTACACCTTCCTTCTATGAAATCTAACAGTCAACCTACCTATATATAAAATGTGATTTTTACCTACAAATACCATCCATCCATTGCTATTTCTCACGTATCCTAATCGAATTCCCATTAATTAAACTATTACTTGCTCTATTTCACATAGGGATAGGGTCAATCATGGAACATTTTACTCATTGAATTTCTAAAAAATTATAAATTAATCACAACTAGATATTATATTAAAAGATTAGTTTCTTTAGTAAGAATAAGGGATATGTTATACACCTGCAATAATTACGAATATGCTTGAAGTTTATAAAAATACAAAACCCAGCTAGCTGGGGTAATTAAATGACTTTCTTTATCGATGAATAAGCGAGTCCGGCAGGAGAACTACGACTATTCAGCTTAGCTATCGAAAATAAAAATTTAAAAATTATTGTATATTTGCAGGAACATAGACTAGGATGCTAGAGCTCAATTCCCAAAGATACTGGTATATATGCATGTGTGTGTGATATATATATATATATATATATATATATATATTGTGTATTAATTATTGTATCATAATGTTATTTGCATCATATCACAAGTATTTAGCTTTTATTGTAAAACTATAAAAGCTAAATATTAATTATTAAGACATTTCTTACCATCAGTGAAAGTTCTTTCGATCGATTAATTATAAAAAAATTAATAACACCTTCAAGAAAATAATCAATTTAATCACATAGTTTGAAATAAAGAAAATTATATATGCTTTCTTATTCTTACATTTTTTAAAAACTAAATTCTCAGGTGGTCATTGATAGCTGGAAGATTACCAGGAAGTACAGGCAACGATGTGAAGAATTAGGGGAACACTCATCCGAAAAGAAAGCTCATACAAATGGGAATTGATCCTAAAAACCATCGTTTAGGATAACAAAATTGCACTGTCCAATCATCTTTCTCCAAGAGCCAAAGATGGAATTCTATGAATTCCAACGAAGACGATATTCAAGTCCAGGATTATTCTCTGAGCAGCACAACAGAGAGCTACACAATTAACAGTTTGCCTGATCTGAGCTGCCACTTGTAGAAGATACATCATTTACTCTTTAATTAGCAGCAGATAGTTTCATTTTAACATGCATGTATTCGTATTATTTTTTAATTTTTTTTCATATTAGATTACCAATAAATTCAAAAGTTTAAGCTTATAGATAAGGGTTTAATCATGTATTATTTAAACATAAGTCTTGACAAATTAATTAAATTATAAAAAGAGAATCCTGAATAAATATTCAATTTTATATATGAAATGCACTGAGAACAAGACAATGGTTAGGGTTTGTCAGAAAATCTTGGTCCAAATACAACGAAAGTTCTATATCCACAAAACATAAATATGTGGATAAGGTTGCTATATCTGTGTTGGATATGAAAGTTCAGTAACAACCAAACATTCAAATCAAAGTTTGATCAAATTGTGTGTTGTGTTGGATAAGAATTGTTGCAAGTGATTGGACATTTCCACCAACTCAAACTTTCAAAGGAGATATATTAATTTGAAAGCCACTAGGTCCACTCAAAACTACAGTTATTTCCATAATTTACCAATATCCACCAAGCAAAAGCATGCATGCTTGAATGCTGCTATCTACCATTCAAGCATGAAGATTTTGGTAAGTTTTAGGTAAATTCATTGCAAGTTTTCAGAGTTTGCACAAGAACTATACAGGAATTGCAAACAGTATACAGTACTTGTCTAGCAATTGGGGAGCTGGTCAATGTTTTCCCAACTTAGAGGGATCAAGGATTTGTAAGTCGATGGAGAGACCATGATCTAGTTTGAGTCTTTTATATATGTTTAGAAATTCAATTAACAAAAGTATGTTTTGCAAAGTTTTCATTGGAATAAATATAAAAATTGCATCTTAATACAACACATAGAGAATTGTTATGCACGAAACAAAACATACTGCGTGAAAAAGACAATTTATGTATATAAATATTTCAAAAACTATACGTAAAAGATGTATAGCTTCCCTGAACTTTATTATTATTCGTTCTCAAGATAAAATACGAAATTAATTATAACTGGTATTGAAGCAATTTAACTCAGAATGGATCATATACTTAGATCAGAGAATTTCTCATGAATTGTAGATATCAATATTGTTGTTAAGTAGTACAAGTTGGACTAAATTTCTCAACTATTCGTAATATCAATCTCCACGTCATAAAGACAAATGAAACCAAGAAAAAACCACCATTCCAAGTCAATCCTTGCTAGGGTATTCCCACTAAGAGGAATTAATACACTTCTCTATTATATAGCCTTTTTCATCTGCAAAACTCTTGCTCTCACTCTCTCTCTCTCTCCAAACTCAGTCTCACAGGTATACATAATAATACAAATTTCTAAAAATTTATCAATGAGGAAGCCTTGTTGTAATAAGCAAGAGATGAACAGAGGAGCTTGGTCCGAGCAAGAAGACCAGAAGCTCATTGAATATGTCCAAAAACATGGT
>JAVXUL010000016.1:11556432-11571539 GCA_035590515.1 Trichilia minutiflora | reverse complement strand
CTAAGCACGAAATACAAATAGATGGATAAGGTTGCTATTTCTATGTGATGGATGTGAAAGTTCAGTAACAACCAACCATTCAAATGAAAGCTCGATTGAATATTGGGTTGTGTTGGATAAGAGTTGTTTCAATTGATTGGATATTTCCACCAACTCAAGCTTTCAATAGCTACTAGGTCCACTCAAAAGTACAGTTATTTCCAAAATTTACCAACATCCACTAAGCAAGCACGCATGCTTGCATGCTGCTATCTACCATTCAAGTATGAAGACTTCCTAACTTTTTGGTAAATTGGTCGCAAATGGTGTACAAGAATCGAGAGCTGTGTAGCTGTGTTGATCTGGCAATTGTGGAATTGATCAGTGTTTTTCCAACTTAAAGGCATCAATTTGGTGGATCAAGGATGTTGTATGTCGATGGAGAGACACATGATCTTCTTTGAATCTTTCATATATGTTTAGAAATTCAATTAACAAAAGTATGCTTTGCAGAGATTTCATTGGAATAATACTTCTGCTTAATGAGGGAAAATTTTGTTAATAAGTATAAAAATTTCATGCAATTGCGAAACGTCGAGAATGGTTAAGCATGAAACAAATCATATTATGTGAAAAGAACAATATGTGTATAATATTTCAAAAATTATACATAAAAAATAGTTTCACTGAAGCTTATTTTTGGGTTCTCAAGATGAATTACGAAGTTAATTATAATTGATATCGACGCTAGCAATTAATTAACTAAAAAATGGATCATGTATACATAATCAATAAGAGAGTTCCTCACGTATTATATATATTGTTGTACTTAGTACAAGTTGGACTAATTTTCTCTAAGTACAAGTTGGACTAATTTTCTCTAACTTTCGTAATATCATTTTGAGACAAATGAAACTGGAAAAAAAAACCACCATTCCAAGTCAAACCTAGCTAGGGTATTCCCTAAGACGAATTAATACACTTCTCTATGATATAGCCTTTTTCATAATTTGCATAACTCACTCTCTCTCTCTCCAAACTCAGACTCACAGGCATGCATCCTAATTCAATTTTGTAACAAATTTCTCAAAATTTATCAATGAGGAAACCTTGTTGTGATAAGCAAGAGATGAACCGAGGGGCTTGGTCCAAGCAAGAAGACCAGAAGCTCATTGAATATATCCAAAAACACGGTGAGGGAAAATGGCGCTCCCTTCCTCGAGCTGCAGGTACATAAGAAAGAACATGAGGAAAAAATAATAATTTTCCCCCTATATATATGCTAGAGATATTGTAATAGACCCAGGGTTTCTTCATCAAATAACATTATAATTATGAGCTTCTTGATAATCACCATATGTATTTTGCATTTGATTAGGTTTGCTTCGTTGCGGTAAAAGTTGTCGATTGAGATGGATAAACTATCTAAGACCAGACCTCAAACGAGGAAACTTTGCAGAAGATGAAGAGGACCTTATAATCAAGCTCCATGCTCTCTTGGGAAACAGGTGATTAATTTCAAAAATTATAAATTTAATTAATGATTCATTCCTTTGTTTTTATTGTGTGAATTTATTTCTTCATGGTGATTATACATATATAGGTGGTCCCTTATAGCTGGAAGATTGCCTGGGAGAACAGATAATGAAGTGAAGAATTACTGGAATTCTCATCTCAGGAGAAAACTGTTGAACATGGGAGTAAATCCAGATAATCATCGCATTCACCATCACTTAGTTATTCAGCCTACATCAATTAAATCAATTCCTGAACAATTTGATAAACTCTCTTGTTCTATAACTTCATCTCCAGCTGAGAAAACGTCATTTCCTGAACTCTCTTGTGCTATAATTTCATCAGCAGCAGACAAAATCATGGAAGAAACACCTGATCTGAGTCTTAAACTTGCTGTGCCTAATTTTCCTGAAGAAGAGATGAAGAACTACTCGGACAACAAAGGCCATTCATCTGCAACACTTCTTCTCTTCAAATGATTGGAAACTTGGACTGAAGGTATTGAATATTTTCATGTTTAAAATGTAACCAAGAAAAATTGTATATCTAATTAGAACTAGATTTGTAATTATATAAATATGTTAAAGGGTACTTTAAGAACATTATGTATATGTCAAGAGAGATTTTGTGTAGTCAAAATTTAGAAGAAGACCAAAATCCTATGGCATCTGAAGCACTAAAAATTGTTAATGTATACATATAGTGTTCGAATGAAGATGAGGGTGTAATATTCCCTTTCATTTTATTCAATGCATAGGCTTGGTTGGTGAAATTACAAATTTATTGAACAAGAAAACTAAATATTCATGATCAGTGTAAATTAACAGTGTAGAATGATCAATAATTGTTTTTCTTGTCTATGTTGACGGAGTAAATATTGTTTTTTGTCGTCTTAATATATAAAAAATTTATTCCAGGGAAGACATAAATAAAAATGACTTATAGTGGGTTATAATTTCATATATTTCTAATATATATGTTTGTCGGTGCTCAAATACAAATTAAACCCCACTTACAGTATTATGAACATCAATGCTGTATCAAATTCAGGAATATATGACTACTTCATTATAATTATTATTTCTAAATTTATGCCTTTCTTAATTTTCAAACATATATATTCTCTCTAATAACAATTATAATAAATGACCTTCACGAGAAAATCTAATAAAAATAATCAAAAAATTAACTATAACTCAATTCTTTTCATTATATATATATACACACAAACATCTGCATTTTTCAACTGAAATAAACTATTACTATCTAAATTGCATGGTACATCCAAAATAGTTCAAAGAAGATATGGTCCCAGAAGGATCATTTTTTTTTTAATTTTTATAATTATTACAAAAGAATAACTCAAATCCTTATTTACCTCGGTGTGAGCAGGTTTAAACCTCAGACCTCTAATACTACCTCAAAAAATTTTATCAGTTAAACTAACTAGTAACAAAAAACAAAAAAAAAGAAGAAGAAGAAGAAGAAGAAGAAATAGATCTATATATCTACTAAATTCATTATTTTTAAGTTAAGTAATGCACTTTTAATTATCAAATGAAATTCAATATGTTCTTCCTTTCATATATTTTCGATTTTGTGTCCAATTCTGCAGTTGATTTTTCTTTTCTTCAGATTTGAAAGAAATCCTAAAGTTTTGTAAGATAATATATATAAAATTTCAAAGTAATTTAATGTATCTGTGAAACCCTTGTGCAGAAAGGCATTATTAATGCATACACGATTATAAAAAATGATCTTATTACAAATCTTTTTAAACGTACCAAACGGCTGAAAAACATGTAGCTTGGTCTTCAATCTTTTTAAGCAAACAAAAACATGCACATAAGCAAACAAATAAACGAGTAGATCAACTTTCAATTTTCGATTAATCATGTAAAGTTGAACGGGATGTTATTTGTAAGGTTTTATTAGGGCTCCATTTGTAACTGTCAATGTCAAATATTTAATAACTAAAATAGAGAATTTTCATTTCCACAAAATTTTTTCTAGAGAATTTGAATGATTGGTCCCAACATTTTCTCTGAATTCTCTTATTAATGTTTCTTACTTTCTTTATATCCAAACAACACAAACCTTATATGCACAAAACAAAAGCACTGTAAGCTCTATGAAGATCATTAAGAATTTTTATGTCCATTAATTTATTACAACGATGCTTGTCTAACGGCTAGTTAATTCTTGCCTTGATGATATTAAATCTTTATTAAATAATGTAGTCGATGGTGGTTTAATGAGACTGTCTTTACAGTTTTTCTCTAGAAAAAAAATTAAAGCATAGGTATAAATTAAACTTTCAGAATATGGAATAAATATAATTCAAACTCTTCCATAATTTTTTTCCTGCACGAGATTCAAATTTCAAATCTTTAAGATTAGTAAAGAGTGGTGGCGGTTAAAAGGAGAAAGAAAAAGGCAGAAGAATGAATTAGAATCTTATCTCGGTTGACAATGAAGAACAAGACAAAGAAATTGTATATGCAAAGAAATGAATGAATTCTTGAATAGCTTTTAGTTAGTGGGGCACTCAAATGGTTGCAGCTGGTGATCTTCCGAAGGGCAGATCTTGTGTTGGATAAGTGAATTTTTTCATGAATAATTGAGCATAGCAAAAAGAAATTAGCTAATAATAAAATAAAAATAAAAAAAGGAAGCAGTTTGGTTAAATAGATATCAAATATTCAACAGTCGTAGTTGCATGCATGTGATTCAGTTTCCAAACTGATGTGAACTGTTTCTTGGTAGATAAGTAGACACCAATCTAAATAACTACCATTCAATATGGAAACCAATTAGCTTTAAATATTTTACTCTGAAAGGTACTGAAACATTTACTCGCTATCAATAAAAAAAATAATTTTTTTATTAATTCTAATTTCAACCCTAACCTAGGTTCGTAGACAAACTACAAACCAAACCCCAAAAGACGTACCCTTCTGAACTATATTATAAGTAGACTGCAAGACAAAGAATTTTGTAACTTTTTGACTTAATTATTGCAAATTATCCGGTCGAGCTTTGGATGCAACTAATTCGCTCAATTAAATACGTTGTTATAAGTAATTGTATTAATCACCAGGTGAAAATGTTTATATGTTTTAAAACTTAATTTGACAGTAAATAATATTTTATATGACTAAACAATGCTTTAGCTGTAACATAATATAATATATAGAATTAGATTAAAATAAATTTAAAATACTCGTATTAACTGTATATAATTTTCTATGTCTAGATATATGTATTTTGTGAAAATACGAATGCCAAGCAAAATCTATAATCTGATTGATAATTGACCGATCACATCGGATCTAATCATCTTGACGTGTATTCATTTGAGCTTATCGAATTTTTATAATATGATCAATCAAATTGCGAATTCGGATTGAGTCATATACATAATACTGACAGATGTTCCTCCAATATCTGTTGAAATTACAAATTAGTCTAACCTCTTTTAGGACTTGAAGTCCCTTATGTTTAAAAATTGATCGATACCCATAGATACCAACCATTCTAAGGAATATGCTAATTAAAGTTTTATTAAATCTCTTATACTTTCTAACAAATTATAAATATTACTTCTTTAAATTTTAATTACACAAAAATAATAAGAATAACTTTCCCCTATCATTCTTATTAACAAATATTTATATTTTAAAAATTCAACTGTGTGCAAATTAAAAAACACCTTAATAATAGTTGAAATTATTAATTCTATACAAAATTTTTATAATAATAAAAGGATTAGAAATATATTTTGTTTTTTCTTAAAAATAAGTTTTAGAAAAGTAGTTCAATTGATTTTAGGTCTTATATTATAATAGCGGTGGCAATTTGAATCACGACATAATTATTTGATACGAATTTGATATAATTAAGAATAGTGCTAGATTTAGATTTCATTTTCTAAATTTGTTTATCCTTTAAGATACAATTCAAATACAATTAGTTAAACAAATAATCGTATCCAAACAGATAATTATGTTTAAATAATTAATCTTTTAGTATAATCATTTTAATTATTTACATTTTGATATTTAACTAAATAATTAATTAAATAGATTGAATTAATAACTAAATTATCTATTTAATATATAAATGAATAATCATATTATATTATGTTATCTATTTAATAAATGGATAATATAATTAATAAATAAATGATACAATTAATAAATAGATCGTATTCGAATTAAACGTTCATAATACGATTAATAAATATATTATATTTAAATCAACACAAAAAAATATTATAAATTTATTAACACAACATGAATACAATATATTTACCCGAATTACTACCCCTATCATAAATAAGAGGTTAAAAAATTAATAATTCTCTCTGTGTTTTGGGTAACAACCCCTCCAGAGATAGTCTGGTGATAAAATTCAATATGATGGCTGTTAGCGCCTATCTCAAATTTGAATTATTAGAAGCTCTTGTTGAAGCGTTAAGGGGGTCAGGTCGTAGATTTTACTTGAACTACCCCTTTGAATGTGACGATTGTCAAGCATCTGTCCCTGATTTGATAGGTTAGTATTTCTCACATATATCAAAAAAAAAAAATTCGGGTAACATATATTTAATACCGTTAATTTCATACAGCTAACCTTGTTGCTAAATGCACATGTTAACTGCCAAGCCATCTGATTTCTCGGACAACAAAATTGTTCTTTGCGTGACCAAAAGGTCGGAAAGGTTTTCTTTCTTCAATTAGAAACATGAGAAGTAAGAAAATATGGTTAAAAAAAGAGAAAAATATATGGAATTTTCTTCATTTTCTTGCAATATTTAATATTTGTCGCAGAGGAAATCTCTCTCTCACAAAATACACACAACTGAAATTCAATTCGATAAGCAATGTGATAATTTTGATCATACTGAAAATTAAGCCTCCATTTATTTGAATTAAGATTTAAAGCTAATTTAAATTTATCTAATTTAAAAAAAAGTTGAAATGTATATTGTTTATTATAATTGTGAGTTTGCTCAGTAAAAATGTAAATTACTACCGAATCCTAATCCCATTTGTTTAAGCTAGCTATGAACATTTAGAAATTAGTTGTGTAAATCCTTGTAATTTAATACTCAATTTATTGCATTTCTTGTATGTACAACTTGAGTCTATTCAATGGACCATCCTGGACTTATGAACAATTAATTAGCCTTCACAGCCCATACCATTTACTCCTTACAACTCAAACATTTGGCATCGTTCATTATTTTCTAAAGCAATTAATTCTTGTCTATAAACAGGTGAATAATTAATTCTAAAACTTGCCATTTTGTAAACTTTTAATAATTTTTATGTAAAAAAAAAAAAATTAAAAATGTAATTTTTAATAAAATAGGAATGTCTGCAAGTAAACATGCTAATAAAATATTCTCATAAATTTAAATTAAATTATTACTAGTGCTTATATAGTTCTCTTTTTTTTTCTCATCTTATATAATTATTTATCTCTTTTTTCTACAGCTACTAATAATTTCACAAAAATATCAAGTCAAGTGTTATATTATTCGAGAGAATAATGTTTAATATATAATTTTTTTTACAAAATATTATGTTAATAATCTTTTTTTTTCTGTTTTAAAAAAATACTCAATATTATTATAATTTATAAAAAAAAAAGAATTATATCTTAATTATATATGTGTATATTCATATTTTTTCCTGGTGAGATTATCACTTGGATATGACGTTTCTAATTATCTATTTGTTTTTGTCATGATATCATAAACAAATAGGATCAAAGTTAAGTTTGGCAGAAACAAAGCACAGAAGCATAGCTTTTCTATTCTATTGAAAGGAAAGCTAAAAGGACAGCTTACATAAACTTTCTCCATACATAAACCCTAAGACATGCTAAGACTCGTTAACACCAACAACTGGGAAAGTAAACGTCGAACAACTTGCAGAAAACGAAAATAAACCCACGATTTCACACACCAACTCTTATAATACTTTGATGTTTTGATCTTCTTGATTTTCGCATCCCACCAAAAGAGACGTTATCTAGCTCAACGCCTGCGGTTGACTGGCTCCTTCTGAGCATTGAAGTAAATAGTTGCAACAGGGAGGCCAAGATCCAGTTGTCCGGCGAAAAGGCGAGTGCTGAAGTTGGCTCGGGATGGTGGCTGCTCAACGAGACCCAAGGGAGCCTTCTGCTGGAAAAGCACGAGGACATAGCGATGAATTCCAACCGGAGGCCGAGGGCCAACGTATGGAAGAATCTCCTTCCCTGCAACAACCGCACTTCCAATATGTTACAATAATATCAACGAAAAATCATTACATAATTGAGAATATGAATGACTGACAAGTGGGTTCCGTACATGAAGGACACGTGTATTGTTAAGCACACTCGTCATGTATCAAAATCGATGGGAGAGAGGGGCAAGTGGCAGGGACGTGTCACTATTGACAGGGGTGATACATGTTGGTTGGAGAATGAACCAAGTGTCCGAAAGATGAAAATTAAAGAGCCAAAGAGGCAAACATACGTTACTAGAAAAAAAGACAAATGAAAATGGAAAAGAAAAAAAAGTTTCTTCTAGGAATGCTAAAAGCATATTTGTACACGTGGTGGGATAAGAATCATAGTTGCCACGTGTGATAAGCAACACAGAGGAGTTGTATCAGTCATTTGGGAATATGCTGTAGCCAGAGACAAATGTTTTAGTCCTATTGGGTGTTGTCTTCTTCAGGAAAATGGTGTTATCATCGATGTGGTAAAACCCTAAGGAATTTCCCAAAAACATTGTTGGGGTACGAGGCTAGCTACTGCATGCAGCTTGATTTGCCTCGTACTACGATGAAAAGATTGATTGGTGCTAACTGACTGAGAAGTGAGAAGTGAGAAGAACTGGCTATGTATGCTTTATCAGTGTTAAAATACTGCCATCCTTCTGTATATGCGAATTGATTAACATGCAGCAACTGTTTCTGATATTTTATCTTATAGTTTTTTTAACCATCTGTTCTTCACCTTTTGTGGGGTTAGTACCTCCTGGAATGTCCACGACGATCCTGAAACCATTAAAAAATTGCATGAACGTATTAATTTTAACCCAAAAAGCAGATATGAGAGAGGAATTAATTGAAAACACATATTTGTATGGAAGAAAATCACAGACCAGTGAACCCATTCTCTCATGCTTGGTTCGCTGGGACTTGGTGCGTCGGGATCGGTCATCACCTGCAAAGAAACATCATCATCATAATACAACCATGCATAAAAGGAAGAAGGAAAATTCGATGAACATATAAAACTGATAGTGAATGCATGTTCAAAATAACGACGAAGATCCATGAAGAGAAAGCAAACCAGAGAATAAAGCTCATCAGAATGGCCAGTGATAGTGAGTTTTGGTGGATTAATTGCCATGGAAGGCTTGATATCACAGCCGTTGGAAACATGTTTTTGGCCATAGTAAACAGACATACTGACGCTTGGAACAAACATATCAACGACATCGCCGATAACCCTACCTACAACTAGAGGATCAACCGAAGCAGCCATTGCTAAGTCTAAAAGAAAAGAAAGAAAGAAAAAGGAAGACCCTCTAGAGAAAAAGAGGAGAAGTTGAAGAATAAGATGAACTGGTGTGATTTCGAAGTGATGAGAGGTAGGGTTTATAGAGAGTAGTAAGAGGTAAGAGACTTCATGGATTAGTGTAACCTATAGGACATGCATAGGGCACGAAAAAGTTGATGGCAGCATAGGCGGACACGTGTGACAACGCACCTGAGAGGAAAAACCACCGTCTTTTTTTGTTTACTTGTAAAAGATGGTTCCATCGAAGCCGTCGGTTACAAAAATGCAATCAGACAACAGTAAAAGATCTCTGGTGTCTCGTTTCATTGCTGCATGCAAAATCAAGATATGCGTGAATCCACATACAGCCAAAGAAATATACTGGGTCCACAGGGAAATCAGTGATGCTTTGGAGGAAGGAATTGATGGTAAAAGTGGACCTGAAAGCAGGGTAGTAAAGCTCTCACTGATAGTCAGTCGCACCTGCCTGGAGTTTTGGCTGATCATGAAAGGTAGTTAACATTGAAAGAAAAAGAAAACCAGAGTGGTAATAACATGACAAATTCCCGGGGGACGAGCTTCAATGTAATTAAATGTAGACAAATTCAGTGTGAATTATCCAGCAGCCAATGGTTTCCGGTCAGGGAATGATTTAAGTTTTACAAATTGCATGAGAATTAATGTTGTGAGAACACATGTAAGACATGAGATGGAGTTGGTACAGCTAATATTTTCTAAATCTGATATGGGACCCAAATCTTGTTTAGTAGAGCTCATCAAATTTTTCTTTGAACCAATGGCCGCATGCCATGTGATATTGATCAGTACTCTGCACGTCGCCTGCGCATTTGAATGCTAATTCTGTCAATGTTCGTGGGTGCTTCGTTTAAGTTGAAACCTATACATGAAACGGAAAAGATTTCTACCTTTCTTTCGAGTCATTGAATAAAATATTTATATGTAGGGCTTCGGCTGATTCTTGGGCATGGTGATTATGCACCATTATTGGTGTTTCTATAAGTTTGATTTTGGATACTTTGACAATGTTACATTTAATGGTTTTGTTGGCGATCATCTAAACAGAATTGTTGAAAATTTTTGAAGTGGTTGCCTAGCTACTGTTCTCTTGATTCATCTTAAAGTATTTCCATTGACTTGTTTGATATGGAGTTGTTGGTTCTCATGGTTCACCACGTTTGTTTGAATCTATAATCTATTTTTTTAATTCAATATTTTGTATAGGGCTTTAAAATGATTTTGTTGATTATTTGAAAGCTTCAGTCATCAATAACAACTAATAGCATAGAGAGATGGGAATAATAGGCTCGCACCTGGTAATATTTATGCTTACTTTTCATAATGTATATGAAGGCTTCATACTTATGCATAGTTGTCTTCCTCTGGCAATGCATTAATCAGGAACCTAAAAAACCCCTTGCAAGAAGAGTACTGCTCAAACCTCGTTCGGCAATTGTTGAAACAGAAAAAAATAATAGTTAATATCGAATTTAGTTCTGCTATAATATAGCTTTAATATATGCATCTCTAGATAAGCACGTCTAGGAGATTGAGCATAGATTCCTCAAATTAATTTACTAAGCATGTAATTTAGCCAAACAGAAAACAGTACTGTTAATTTCAATAGATTCCTAAAATAGCAAATACTAGCTGGGATAATTCATGGGAATTGAGAAAACTGGCCTCAATATAACTCCTTAAAGCTGCCATTGAAGAAGCAGGCAAGTTTCTCAATTGTGAAAGGAAGTTAATTAAGTGTTCTTGATTTACGATCAAACTTCAACAGAGATGAGAGAATAAATATATTAAGTCAAAATCAAGATACGAGCAGCAAATTACCCATTAAAAGAAGTATAAAGTTAAAACAAAGAAACAAAAGTCTTGAATAAAGATCTTAGCATCATTAGACAAAGCCTTTTGGATGCTTTGATATCTTTTCGATAGGGTTTCTTCTAAGAGCTTATGGAGGAAGAACGTCGTCTTATACCACATATAGCCTGTGAAATTAGCAAATAAAGACATACAACATATATACTTTCCAACTTTTGAAATGGAGGATCTTCTAGTGCGCTTGAAGGGTATACTTTTACCTCTTTAAGTGTATATCTAGCAATATGCTATCCGAATATGCTGAATGAATACCTGCTTAAATTTCAATTGTCTTTGTCACACCCTAAGAAGATCTGCATAGTTAGAGAAGACAGAAGACAGAGCTCAAAAGTTTCAAGTCCCATATTGAAACAAGAATGACATTAATGGTATAACGGGGTAAGAAATGCAACACATATTCCATCTTCTGATGCAAACAAATAACAATATCAAGTCTGAGAAGGTTTCCGCTTCATAATATTGTGATATAACTTTAATCATTTATGATATGGAGCTTAATTTTTCTCCTATTGTCTCCAAGATTCTTAATAAATGGCCTCTTCAAACAACTGTAAAACATTTCTCCTGCTGCTTTTCATGAATATGTTATCACATAATCAGATTTTTAACTAATTAAATCAGCAAGATTCAGACCAATAAGACCGTCCAAAATAATAGTCAGTATCCCTAGTATCGGATGCAACAGGAGACTCTAATTATTAAAAAGAAGCATAAAGTAGTAGCAGTAATTATTATTTGCAATTTACATGTCAACAGTAATAATCTCTATCAACTTCAATTTGATCGGGTTTCTAATGATCTTTGATGTCATTTTATCAAAAAAAAATTAAAATTGCTCAATTTTATAGTGACTTTATAATTATTTTCTTGGCAAATAATATATTTTATGAGGTAGTACCATAAAATAAGAATCAAGAATTCTCCAATCATAAACAATTTTCTCCCTAAAAAATTAAAACAGTTTGCAAAATAAGTGATAAATCTTCTCAAATTTCATTTGCATGAAAAGAGAAAATTAATCAATAGAAAACAATGTATCATAAATTAAAATTGATTACTAACGGAAGTAACAGTATGATAATTAAAGAATTCTAATAATATCAATGATGATAATAAATTTGTCATAAGCAAGGAACAATATACTAAAAAATACCAATTCGTCATCGTTTTATGACCAGGGAAAATCAATTAACCATTTTAATCAGCATTGTCAAACTCTAAATTGATGAATAATTATGTAATATCTTAATAATTAAGAAAAGATGGAAAGATTGAATAAAGAAAGAAATTATACCGGGAAACAAAGACAATATTGAAATCCTCAAGCAAAATTACGACCATAGCATGCAATCATCCAGCCAAAATAAGATCATCGACATTTCATTGCGATTTCTTTGAACAACGTCCATCATTATATATGATCTTCTTTAACTTGAGTATCAAAAATAAAGCAATCAATAGATAAATTGAGTATTGTTCCCCAAACTTTTAACTTTTAATTACTTAAAAAAAGAGAAAAAGATTTTAGCTTAATGAACTGAGAATTTTCAGTCAAAATTGTGCAAATAAAATGAGCAATGAATAAAAAATAAAAAAAATGAATAAAATATTTGGTAAAAATATAATGATAGTTTTGAATATTGGGTAATTAAGTTTGAAAAATAGAGATTTTTTTAAAGTATCTATTTTGTTTTCTTTATAAAAAAGAATTGATATTAGTGGTCAAAAAAAAAAAAAAAAGAACAAGAAGAAGAATTTTTGCAAGTATGCGTCCTCATTTTTTTAATTCAAAAATTCTTATACAAAATGTACCTTGTTTTGCCTTTATTGAAAGAACTGTGATCATTCAGTAGGGCTGGCCGAAGCCGAAATGGTTGGCAAATAAAAATAATTGAAATAGACCGAATCAAACTGGTTTGGTTTGGTTCTATATTTTTAGTTGAGACCTGAGAACCAACAGGTTCAGTCTGATTCTTGGTTCTTTTTATAAATGAACATGGACTTTGCCCCAATTTTTCCTTTATTTAGAAAAGCCCAATCAACCACCCCAAAAGCCCATGTAATAGACCCAACAAAAAACATTTATTTTTTCAAAACTTTATTTTACGGAAAAAAAAAGAGAGAAGAAAACAATAGTTTACCCTTAAAAGTATTATCCTTGAATATGAAACTACGCACATAGAATCATATACTTAAATCATCTCCTAAATTTATCATTATCTTAATTATAATGTGTCAACTTGTATGGCAATACTATATAAATAACCATATTATTGTATCGTTGACACAATTAAAATGTAACACTGATTAACATATATTAATTAGGCTATGAGAAAATAAAATTATAGAATTTTCTTTTAAACCCTTATAAATCGAAAGATAATTAATGTAGTAAGGTCTTTGTTTTGTATCAAAATGTTGTATAATTTTTCTTGTTTTGATAATAAATTAAGTTTCTAAAGATAATAAAACAAGATCAGAACAATAAGGGCTCAATCTACATATTATTATGTTTCATCTCAAGCTTTCACCTGCTCTTTGCTTTCCTAATCATCTTAGGGTAAAAAATTTCACATGATGAGGGAAACTAGCTCAAGAGTGATGGGCTCTTTCTGGGCCTTTAAGATCAGTTTTGAGGAACACCAAGGGCCTATTATCTGTAGCAACCATATCCCATTTCTCCTGCACTCGTTAATATTTGCACAAATTTTAACAAATTTCCCTTCTTTCAAATATTTTTAAAAATTTTTCTTTTGCAGCTTAGCATAATATATGCCCTGCAAATATAAGCCATAGAAGACAAAGACTCATTATGGGGGAGATGTTGACATATAACAAATTTCTTATATTGCTAAAAAATAATGCCATAGTACAAAGTTATCGTGTATCCGAAATTTGTCCCTCTACGACAAAGCAATACTTACAATATTGCATGTTACTTAGGTCCACCTAAAATGATTTTATAATAAGTTCGGATCAGACAGATAGAGAGGGGTAGAATAAGTTGAACCGATGATAGAATGTGAATATCTAATCTACCCGTTGTAGATAAGACATGATACAATATGACACAAATGGCAAATCAGTGATGGAACTGTTCAGGAGCTATGGGCCATGGCCATGAAAAAAACTATTATTAAGTAAAATAACAGTTATAACCTTTAAGTTTAGTAAAATAATAAATAAGATCTAAATTAATTAATTATAACATATATGTTCCAAATATTATAATTATTTTCATTTAAATATAAAACTAATTTGTCATAATAACTAAAATATATTCTTATTGATTAATTTATTAAAATTTAAAAACCTAACCATTAATATGTTATAAATGCATTGGATCAGCATTAAAAAATATATTAATTTTTGTATAAAATTATTGGGGTATTTTATAAAAGTCCGGCCCACGAATCTAAGTCCATCTTCAAGTTCTCATCCAGGCCCATCAAATATACCTATTACTTTCGAGCGAACCAATTGATACAACATTATTCTGAGAAGCCGACTACATTACATGAAAAATAGTCTGATCGCCTCGGGTACTCTGTCTGAGGCCATAGGTCAGAGGGTCTCCTTCGAGTTATTCATGATAAGTTCGTACTCGGATTCGGGACCTTCAATGACAAGCCTTTCGAACTCGTGGGATCGGACTGATATGTTCCTTTCAAGAGAGTAGGGACTCGCTAACACTCAAGGTATACATGTCTCCACGACACTATGTTCTGGCGTCATCAGAGCTATAGTCCGTTATATAAAGGCCTCCCGAGAACCAGGGGATTTCATTCTTGGGAGAACTGAAAGCTCCACTCGAGGGGACCTACGCTCGGGGTCTTGGGGATAACGTGGCGAGAAACAGTATCATAATTTCCTACGCCCTCCTGACTTTTACAGCAAGTTGTCCTGGACACGTCAGCTATGCAGCAACACGTGTCCAAAGGTACGAACTCCTAGGCTTCCAATATATAGCATCTAGAAATTAAGAGAGGTACATTCTCACATTTTAACTCATTCCAAGAGATTCACACACACTTCTGGGTGACATTCTGCATCATTTTTTCAGAGATAGAACATTATATACCTTGATACTTGCATGCACACTTCTCTCACACACTAAGTAAAACCATTTCTAACTTAAGCAT
>JAVXUL010000016.1:11514278-11540868 GCA_035590515.1 Trichilia minutiflora | reverse complement strand
CATTTAAATGCTTTGAATTTTCAATTGTTGAAAATTTACATTTATGCATGCTTAGGGAATCTAGAAAAATCCTAGGGTATAGGGCCTCAACCCCATCATTATCTGTGTGCTCGCTCCCTAGTCGGGGTCCTATTCACATGAGTGGGACTCTCCCTCCTCTTCGGGCAACACTTTTGCCAAAGCCTTCGTTCCCTTGAATTCGCTCTGCCATCTGAATTTGTTAAGGTTTCGAGACCATCTTTCTTCCTTCACCAAATGATGCTTTAACGATTTTTTGTTAGATTTTTCACAAACGACTCCAACTATTAAGGTATGAATATGAATATGGCTGTTGCATCATCAGAACCGCATCAGAGAAAATAGATGGCCATATCCTCCTTTGCAGAGCCTCACCTCCAAGTCCTTACTAGATAATAACACACTAGGAGTTACGTCGAGTGGGATTCTTGACGGAAAAACTCTGATGCCTAAGTCAGATACGGTGAGAGAGTATATGATAAATTTCGGTAGATAAATCGAAATGAGATGAAGGAAAATAAACTTTTTTACCAAGTGTGGAGAAGAGGGAACCGAAAGAGCAAATGCCAACGGAAGGTGTAAGTAGAAGGTCAAAATCTCAAGATCTAGATCCCTCTTTCTTTGATGGAGAACACCCCTTTATATAGCACCTTGGTGATATGATTAGGCATCGAAAAATTGGAATGATGGGACTCTAGTGCCTTTGGACAATATATGGCTGCCTTTCATTAATGTTATAGCTGATATTCCTATAAATTCTAGGTCTACTATTGTGATATTGTCTGAAAAGAGATGGAGGACAGGACATGCAGTTCTTAGGGTAGGGCATCTACTCCTATTATAGGGCCTACTGTGTCAGTGGTCATTCTTATTTTTGGTAACGTGGGCGCCCGATTAGGGGTTCTCTAGTTGGGGGTTGCGTACATGTTAGTGAAGGGGAGATGTTGTCCCTAGGAGGCCGCTGCAGTTGTAAGGCTGACTCTGCACTTTCTGGGGGATAAATGAGATAATCCTGAGGCAGGCACGGACTTCTTGGGGGCTTCAACTGCTATTATTTGAGAGTTGTGGTATGTCGTTGAGTCTTGGGAGTGAACCACCTGAGAGTCTTTGAGCGTACCCTAAAGAAGATGTGTGTTTGCCTGAGAAGTTGATTCCCTGGGACCTGAGACAGATTTATCTGAAAAGATGACTTTTCGAGATAGGAGAATGAGTCCTTTGAAAAAACTAACTTCCTAAAATCTGAGACCTGATTCACTTGAGAGGGTGACTCCCTGAAATATTAAAATATCTTAAACGTGTCATATTTCTTAATGATGAAATCTCATACATCACTCACGTATTTTTTTCAACACAAAATTTAGATTCCAATATATAATGCAGACTATTCACCCCTGTTATTCATAACTTCAAGATTTAAACATATCACTTCTAAGAAGCTGATGAAAGTGGAAGACAATTATTTATATATAATATAAGGATTTTGTTAAAATTTTTAATAAATTATTATTTTTTAATATATTAAAATTTATTATTAATTATTATATTAATGATAAGTTTTAATATAATAAATTATTATAAATAATAAATATAAAAATTTTAATAAATATTCTAAAAACAATCCTCAATAAATTTTATAATATAATTCGTCAAATATGTTTTATAATATTAAATACTGACTATTAATGTTTATATGTAAAGAGTTTGTAATCAATATTATAGAACTAGGAATTTATTTGATACAATTAAAAATTAATTTCTTTTATAAATAATCATAAATAATGGATTATTTAATAATTCAAGAAATTTATAATTGGATCAATTATAATTTTTGGTCAATATTTATTAACGGAAATTTGTATGTGTGATGAAATATTTAAGATCATAAATGATGTGTCATGTATTAAAGAAATTATTTATTTTTACAAATTTTAATTTCAAAATTATTATTCACACTGTTTCATGATGTACTCAATAAATGCTCTATACAGTTTTTATTGGAGAAATCGAGCCTCCATATAACCAAAGTCCAACTAGAAGCCGAAACTTCTTCTAGTATGGAGAGATTACTTAAGCCCAATTATAGAGTACAACTCTATCAATGATGGGCTTAAGCTCGATCCAGATACAAACTTTTACTTTCATAATCAGTTCAGATAAATTTAAAGGTGACTTTTTGGTTAATGTGTCTTCATAGTTTTAATATATCTTATTTAATAAGTTGAACTAATATTAATGTTGTGTTTGAGAGTGATAATTTTAGACATAACTTACTAAATAGATATAAATACAACAAGTAAATTATATGGTTTAACTTGAGTTAAATAATATAATTAATAATTGTGTTGAGTTCGTATTGTTTATTTAATAAATAAATCGTATTCGGGTTTTAGGTTTTAAATCTAATTATTTATTTATGATATAATTATATAAATAGATAATTAGATTGCTGCAACTCTAATTTATGATAATTATCTTTTTTTAATTTTTTTTAAGTTTATAAGAATATTTTTTGTAAATTTATATGAACATAACCCTAGATTTTTATATGTTTTATTTGGGATTAAATGATAAGTTGTACTTGAATTTATATGACCTAATATTTAACTTACTTTGATAATTTATTTGTAAAATTGTTAAAATATATTTAAACTTTGATATGAATTATAAATATATTAGGTTTTCTTAACTTATTATTTTTTATAATTAGTATAATAGTTTTAAATATTTTATATTTTGGTATTTAATTTATATTTAAATAAATAATTGATTAAATAAATAAAATTTTATATTAATTAGTTAAATATATTAAATGAGTCAAATTATAATAATGATTCTATTATTTATTTAATAAATTAATAATTATATTGTATCATTTATTTAATATACGAGTTTTAATCGAATTAAAAATTATTAATAAGACAAATAAATTATTTGAAATTGAGTTCATATAAAAAAATATTTCAAATTTCTTTACATAACAAAAATACGGTCAATTTATTCTAATTACCACGGTAAAGATACTATTTTGTTGTCGTCATTTATAGCTAGTTTCTTTTACAAACTCTAAAAGTTTTGGCCAACTACTTCGACAGTAACCGTTTAACACAAAAGTAATGCGCGGGAAAAATCGTTTCCTTCTCCGACCGTTGCACAGCAGCAGCTGCATGCTCCAACAACAATTCCAACCCTTCAACAAGCTTCAATTATCAACAAACACAAACCCATATCCATCAAAGAAAACGTTTAAACAGAGAATTAAAACTAAGAACAAAATAATACCGGTTGGAGACTGGGACATAAAAGAATGGAACATAGCCATTACCACCCACATGCACAACGGCTGTTGCGACTTGGCTCTCCGAGTCTTCAATTCCATGCCTCGTCGAAGTACTGTTTCCTACAATGCGATGATAAGTGGGTATTTGTCGAACGGAAAATTTCATCTTGCAAGAGAGTTGTTTGATAAAATGCCTGATAGAGGCTTGGTTTCTTGGAATGTGATGATTAGTGGGTATGTTAGGAATAACAAACTTTCTGCAGCACGTAAGTTGTTTGAAATGATGCCAAAAAGGGATGTTGTTTCTTGGAATTCTATGTTGTCAGGGTATGCACAGAATGGGTATGTTGATGAGGCGAGAAGGATTTTTGATAGAATGCCGGAAAGGAATGAGGTTTCTTGGAATGGGTTGCTTGCAGCATATGTGCAGAATGGGAGGATTAGAGAGGCTTGTATGCTATTTGAGTCGAAGGCAGATTGGGAGGTGGTTTCTTGGAACAGTTTGATGGCAGGTTTTGTGAAACAAAAGAAATTGGTTGATGCAAGGCGGCTTTTTGATAAAATGCCAGTAAGAGATGAAATTTCGTGGAATACTATGATTACAGGTTATGCTCAAAACAATGATTTGGTAGAAGCACAAAGATTGTTTGAGGAGGCTCCAGTAAGGGATGTGTTTACATGGACAGCTATGGTGTCGGGTTATGTGCAGAATGGAAAGGTTGAGGAAGCAAGGAAAGTTTTTGATACAATGCCCGAAAAGAATACAATTTCATGGAATGCAATGATTGCGGGATATGTGCAAATTAAGAGAATGGACATGGCAAGGGAATTGTTTGAGAAAATGACTTGTAAGAACATAGCTTCTTGGAATACAATGATCACAGGTTATGCTCAAAGTGGTAAGATATCTCACGCTAGGAATTTGTTTAATAGGATGCCTTGGCACGATTGTGTCTCATGGGCAGCTATGATTGCTGGTTATGCTCAGAGTGGGAATTGCGAAGAAGCTTTGCATCTTTTTGTACAGATGAAACGAGATGGGGAAATAGTGAACAGATCTCCATTCACCAATGTTCTGAGCATATGTGCCAGTTTAGCTGCTTTGGAATTGGGGAGGCAGCTGCATGGCCAGCTGGTTAAGGTTGGTTTTGAGGCTGGGTGCTTTGTAGGAAATGCACTTCTTGTAATGTATTGTAAATGTGGAAATGTAGAAGAAGCATACCATGCATTTGAAGAAATAACAGACAAGGATGTCATCTCATGGAACACAATGATTGCTGGCTATTCTAGACATGGATTTGGGAAAGATGCTCTAATGTTATTTGAGTTAATGAAGACAGTAGGCATAAAACCAGATGATGTCACTATGGTAAGTTCAGATATATATGTTACTTTGCCCACAATTTTGATGATTGATTTTTTATTTCCCTTAATAGTGTTTGACGCATCCTATAGGAAGCTTGAAAGCATTATTTTCTTTTTTCTTTTTCTTTTTCCATGTACAAACATTACAGCTGAGTGAAAACAGAATATTTATCGACAAAGTAAAATGGAGAAAAAGTATTGATGTAGCTAGTTCCATGAGGTCCACATTGGAACATAGAGCCCATGTGCAACTATCATGTTTTGCCCATGTGCAACTATCATGTTTTAGTTAAGTACAACAACTACATTGTTTTTAAAATATTAGCTAAACTGTTGACATTTTGTGCAATTTTTTTTTGAAAGAACTCTGGAACTGAATGGAGAGTGAACTTAGTTGAGTCTGGAATTAATCTGTACTAGGAAATGATTTCCCATTCTTGATTGAGTACAAACTACCTTAGTCATTACAAAGGCAAGTGCCTGGGTTGGCACAATTGAAACTGCTTCCTGGTTTCTTTTCCTGTGTTCTTATTAACCGGATCATGGCTATCAAGAACTGGAAGAAAAACTCTTGAATTTGAGGCCATTGCTGTTAAAAATCCAATAACAATGTTTAGTAAGAAATATGATTATTTTTTCTTGTTCAAATAGAGTTAAGATGCTATTTTTTTAGTTCTGTCATCTTTGTTGCAGGTTGGGGTATTTTCAGCCTGTAGTCACACTGGCTTAGTAGAGAGGGCCAAAGAATATTTCGATTCAATGCATCAAGATTATGGTATAATAGCAAATTCTAAACATTATACATGCATGGTTGATCTTCTTGGTCGAGCTGGACGTCTGAAGGAGGCAGAGAATTTGATAAGAAACATGCCTTTTGAGCCAGATGCAGCAACTTGGGGTGCTTTACTTGGTGCCTGTAGAATTCATGGCAACACTGAATTAGCTGAAAAAGTTGCAGAGATGATTTTTGAAATGGAGCCTCATAATGCTGGAATGTATGTTCTCGTATCAAATTTATATGCAGCTTCGGGCCGATGGGGTGATGTTAGTAGGATGAGATTGAAAATGAGAGACAGGGGTGTGAAGAAAGTAACAGGCTATAGTTGGCTTGAAGTGCAGAACAAGGTTCATACATTTTCAGTTGGTGATACTTTCCACCCAGAGAAGGATAGAATATACACCTATTTAGAAGAGTTGGAATTGAAATTAAAGCAGGACGGGTTTGTTTACTCTACAAAATTGGTTTTACATGATGTGGGTGAAGAAGAAAAGGAGCATATGCTCAAGTATCATAGTGAAAAGTTAGCTGTAGCATACGGGATACTTTCTATACCAGCCAGGAGACCCATACGTGTGATAAAAAATTTGCGTGTGTGCGAAGACTGTCATAATGCCATGAAACACATATCGAAGATTGAGGGAAGGTTAATAATCTTAAGGGATAACAATCGCTTTCACCACTTCAGTGGTGGTGCCTGTTCTTGTGGGGATTACTGGTGAGAATGAAGATATCTTAGCAGAAGATCCTCAAAATTGCTATTGCAGAATACTCTTATGGACCTACTGAATCCTTGCAGATTAACAATTTCTTACATTCCAACTAGTTGGAATCTGACTCATACGACCAAAGAAACAAAATAGAAATTTCTTCTGAAAGTGAAATAAAGCTCCTTGGAATAAGAAGAACCGCTTATAATTTGTCCAGGAATTTTGAGAGACTCCATCATCCAGTTGCTGATTTCGGGAGCAAGCTTGGTCACTGATTGATGATGCCTGCTAATGTATAGTTCTTCATGTAAGTAATAAAGTGCAGACATTTGATGGTTGCCATCTATCAAACATTTGGAAGATGAGCGGTTCAAAGAGTCCACTGAAATGGATACTTCTTCAGAGCAGCAATGCCGTTACCAACAATGGATACACAATGGGGGCAGGAGTTCCTTCCAAGGTTTTCATAAGTTAGATTTTCCAAGTGTCATTACATTTTTTCATATTATTTTAGTAATATTTATAATTCCTTACACCTTTTTTTTTTAAAACCCACCCTCCACCCCTGATTCGAACTCTGTGATCAGTTTAACGGAGAATGCTATTAAACCATTAGGCTACACCTGTATCCATAATTCCTCGCAGGCACCTATTGTTTTTCCTTTTTTTAAATGACAGAGACTTTTAATTAGGTGTCTTCTAGGAATTAGGTATAAGCTTTTATGTTGTAACTTGAAATTGCCTTTTAGCAAGGTTTTTTATATATAAATACACGAGAAATAGGAGGAAATGAACTCCATTCTTGTAATGGTTGGCACTTTGTATAGATCGAAAGCGATTCGTGTTCGATGCTTCTTTCGGGCCTCCTTGATAATCTTTAGAATTTTTGGCTTTCTTGTCAATGAATAGTTTCTTCTCTGAGAATTCATTTTATGCAAATTCTTCATGATGTAATAGGATTGCAGACAAATGGATAACCTTAGGGCTTAATGTTCTTTCCTTCTGCAATTAGTTTTTTTCACATCATGATAACTTGGATTGTCTAGTTATTGTTTTCATTAGTTGTGCCTTTGGGATTTTTTTTCTTTATTTATTTTGGGTTTAATTTTATTTACCTCCTGAATCCTGATTTGCGTATAATTCATGAGGTAAGAGGAAAAATTGATAAATTTAGGGCTTAATGTTCTTTTATTCTTAAATTAGATTTTTTTTTTTACATCACCATGACTTAGATTTCCTAGTTATGATTTTCATTGGTTATGCCTTTGGGGTTAGGTTTTTTTTTTTTTTTTTTTTAAATCCTCTTTATTTGAGGGTTTAATTTTATTCATCCATTGAATTTTGATCAAAAAGTTTTTTTAAGTAAAATATTCATTCTTATATTTTTATTTTAACAATAAAAGAAATTTATTTACAAATATTTATAAGGATTTTGGTAACGAATATTTTTAAAAATTTTATATTTGATAAGTTATAATTTTTAATGTATTAAAATTTATTATTAATTATTATATTAAATATTATTATAAATAATAAATATAAAATTTTAACATTTGTTAACAAAATTCTATTTAGAAATATTTACTTTAAATTAAACTTCTAAGTAGTAAAGAGTGGCAAGCCCTACTCGACTCCCCTAAACAAAGGTGAGAGTGGAATTCAAGAGAATTCATCGGTACAAATTTTCCAATCAACCGGACGAATTCTGATTAGTTCCATTATAGCTTGATGTCTTTGTTAATTACTAATTAATTTGAAAATGTATATATTATGATTTAATGCATCAGATTCTTCAGTTATTTGCAATTAAGGGAATAAATAGATTTGATAATCCAGCCATTTAAGATACATTCATTCAACAGCGGTTTTCTTTCCCCATGCACTAACTCATTTAATGAATGAAATAATAATAATTTAATCTCTTCTGTAATTATGAATTAGTATAAGTTACAACACAGTTAGTTACAATTCTATAAGAACTATTATCATTTAGGTCCTCAAATCTTATTTATTTACTAAATAAAATCATAAATTTCTTAGTTTATTAATTATATCCAATTATTGACAACGGGGGCCTATGCTTTAATTGAATTCTAGAAATATATAATTTTTATTTTATTTTTTCCTTTTGATTTTTAAGAATTAATAAAAAATTTTGGAACAGGTACTTGATAAATAATACATACTAAATTATCTAATTATTAATGATTATAATGTTAATCATTATCAATAAATTTTAGTTCTGAAATTGATTAGGGTTTACAACAACAATGATTTTGTTGATTATTACAAAAATACCTAACAAAAAGAAAATAAAAGCACCAAAATTGTCAACTTGAAGTTTTACTTGATTTATTGTCATTTTACTTGAAGTTTAATAAAATTTTACTTAAATAGAGCGTATTTAAAAATAGTTATTTATCTCTCTTTTTTAAATATTATTTTAAATTATTTTAATATTTTTATATATATATAATATAAAATTAAATAAAATTATTTATCTTGTACACTTACTATTAGTAATAAAAAAATAAATCATAGACTCAATAATTAAAATTAAAATAATTAAAATAAATTATAAAAAATAATTTTCATAGGTTTTACTAAATCATTATTACCGTCTAATAATCAAATATATATTAATAATAAAAAATTTTAAAAATAAAATAAAATAATTGGATAATTAATTAATTTTTTATTTATCACAATAATTAAATATATGTTATAATAATAATAATAATAATAATAATAATAATAATAATAAATAAAAATATTTAATTTTGTTATTATATATAATAATATAAAAATGATTATAAATAATATTTTTAAAAAAAAAAAGTATTTCCTTTTATATTCTCACCATTTAAGTGAAGGTTTACTAAACCTCAAATAAAGAAGTGATAATAACAACCTTTTCTTGAGATGAAAATTAAAATTGAATAAGATAAAACATATTTAGATTGTAAGGAGTGTTAACGAAAGATTTTGATCTCTTTCATTAAAGATTAATTGATTTTAAAATTAAAAAAAAAAAAAAAATGCATAGATAAGAGGATTAGCATATATAAGCACTGATAATGTCAACAAGCATTGTGCATACGAATGTTGGTCAAGTGTTATGATCAACAAAGGTGATATTAAAACCATATCCTCTTAATTATCATCAAGAAATAAACAATAAACAAATCCAAATAATGAATAGGGGACACATTCAAATAATCTCAGACTATTTTCCATCTTTTGTGGCCATTAATCTTTCTCTTTTAATTAATGAATTTCAGTTTTCAAAAAATGTACACCTGGTTAATCAAATCAATAAATGATGCTTATTCAATGATATGACATCTACATATGGTTGATATTAATCATGAGGTTATGCACGATCTTCAAGGAGTAAATACCACTAATTAACAAGATTAGTAATTAATAACATATTCTCTCTCGTTCTATAAAGTTGTAAATCAAACAGTAGTAGTAATAATCATGATCTCATCACCTCGGTTTCTAACTCCATTAGTTTCTTTCTCCCACCATTACTCGATTCAATCACAATTTCTTTTCGATTTACACACAATATCACATTGATTACCAACTCATCCAAAGGATTATCAGTTCTTATACTCCTGTTAATCTCTTTCTCTCTATTTGTAAAGCTCACTGATCACAATTATGGATTCTTGGTCCAACAATGCACTACTTGTGAACGAAGAAGACAACCCATTTACCTCCTTAACTCAACTTCCTTCTCTGGATTTCAGGTAACTTTAGGGTTCAATCATTTTCTAACTATCTCTTCTCGTTTTTCTCTGTTTTTTCGTTAATTTTTGTCTTCAAATCTTCATAGCGGAGATGGGTTGTCTTCATTAGATCATTGGCAAAATGGATTACTGCTTGATCAAGAAAGCTGTTTCGATGCTACGCCATTAATGGAGTGCGACACTGATCCTTATGCATTACGGGATATAATTCCAAGTCCGAGATTAATTAATGGTGACCAATAAGGATTTTTTTTCTTCTTTTCTTTTTGTTGTTTCTTAAATGGATTTTTGGTTATTTTTTTGACACAGGCGATAACAAGTATAACTCTGTGAATGATTTTGATATTTGGAACGAATTGAATACCTTATTTGAGTATGAACCCAAGTTGTTGTCTTGTAAAAATGGAGAAACCAGTGAAGAAGAATCACGGCCGACGACAAAGAAGGTTCGAACATGCGGAGAAGAGACGAGTAGCAGCCGATCCAAAATGTTGTCACAGAGAACAATATCTCGCTACTTCTACATGACCATAAACGAAGCAGCGAAAGAACTTGACGTTGGATTGACTGTGTTGAAGAAACGGTGTAGAGAGTTGGGAATCCAGAGATGGCCGCACAGAAAGTTGACAAGTCTGCAAACCCTAATCAAGAATTTGCGTGTCTCTTTCTTTCTCTCTCTCTTAATCTCTCTCACCTATATATATAATATTCAGAATTTTATAGTTAATATATGTATATGCAGGAGTTGGAAAAGGGGGAAGGAGATGACGAGAGGAGTGTAAGATTGAAGGAGGAGATAGAGAGTTTAGAGGAGGAGATGAAACTGATAGAGGAAGAACCAGATAGGGAAATGAAGGAGAAAACAAAGAGACTTCGTCAATTTTGTTTCAAGGCAAATTACAAGAAGAGAAAGCTTATGGGAATGATGGTTAATGTCGATCAATCACAGTATTCTTCTATTGCTTATAATCAGATTTGGAATGAAGAAGATGATCAACACATGAAATTCCTTTTTTTTGACTCTTCTTCTTCTACCAATAATTTGATCTAAATTCATGAGGGGAAGTGCCATGGTTAATTTTGTTTTCTGCTTTTGCTTCTTGGGTGTGAAGATATGATAAGATATTATGTATAAAAGCTTTCAATTGACCGAAAGCGCTTTTCAAAACAGTTGAAACTCAGTTTTAGATGATGGATAGACATAGACGGAGACCTAATGTAACACAATTTGTTTTTCTGTATTTGTAACATGGAAGACAATAATTGAAGGTTTTAGCTGCATTGTACGATTTTATTATTGTTATTTTTTTTTTAATTTGAGACAAATATTTGAATTTTACAAAATATATAACATTACATTTAATATTACTAAATAATTTTATTATTATTATTATTTAAAATTAAAATTTTAAGTTAAAAGAATCCCATCATATATAAATAGCTAGATTCAAATCTTTTCTAATATATATTTTTTAATCTTGGTTTAATTCATAATTACTCTCCTATTGTATCTCTCCTTTCTTTCTCCCTTTACCCTCGTAGAGTCTCTTCGCTTGCTCCATTTTCACTAAAATACCAGCATAAAAAGAGAGATCATGTGTTATTCTAATTTTCTCACCATTTTATTTCTTTCTAAACATTAAAATTAAAATTTTCATAATTATGAGTTGTCAAGTTAACTTATTATTATTAATTTAAAAGAGAAGGCTAGGTAAGCACTAATCTTAGCCATTGAAAAATTTATGTAAAGAGTGATATGATAACATTTGCACATCGATATTGTGTTATAACATGTTGAGCATGTAAGTTATGCAATAGAAACCATAGCTGACAATCATGAGCTCAAAGGACTTAAATCATAAGACACCTAGCAAATATTCCTCTAGTTGTATATATAGAAGGGCATAGTTCACCAAAGATTCAAGCAGTTGGACAAATTCGAATTACCGCATATTTTCGTAATTTCATTATACTTAGACCAGCAAAGAAGACAGCGACCGCACTGGCAAGAGCAACTTTAAAACCTGCAGTTTTCAAAACACATGCATATTGGATTAATGAATGGCTTAGTTACATACGAAGAAAGTGTGAATCCAACAGTTGATAAGCCATATGTGACAAGTTTGAAAAATCAACAGCTCTTAGGGTCAATGGATGGTTAATCATTCACTGATAATAGGTAATGCCACATGCAACTATTTTAATTATGTGTGTTCCATTGATTAACATACAACCTTGTCGTGCTTTCTGTCAGAAACAGAACATAAGAAGTGTCATCTTAATTGGGATCTCTTCTCATGCAAAATGCTAGTCAATCAAAAATATCCTGGGTAGAAAAGTAAGTCAAAACTTCAATGTTGGCTGTTAATTTCCTTGCAATCAAAACCAAAATTGATACTTGACATCCATGCTCCAAATGTAATGCAAATTGTCTTCCATGGAATGGAAAGTAATAAATATCAAATGCATATCAGCCAATATTTCCAATTCTGAGGCCCTCAATAATGTTGCTGTTTTTATTTTTCGTTTGTTTGTTTGCTCTAGCGAACCTCAACAGCACCGGAAGATTTATTGAAATCCAGAAAATAAGAGAATACATAGTCTCTTGGTAGTAGATAAAGAAAAGGAAACAAGATAAAAATGCTAATTAAATTTTATGCTGGAGTGTCATCAACGTAAGGATAATCTGAGGTTTGATTTTAATTTAGTACTTGTTGCAAAGAATCCTACTTTCTCATATAAACTTCTGAGTGGTAGAAACTTACAGAAGTCAAATTTGTCTTCTCAAAAGGCTCAATTGAAACTTCTGAATGATAGTTAGTGATCAATTTCCAGAAAATTTTAACTTCATTAACTTTGCTAAGTATTATAAGCACAACAGTGTTACCTGAACAGCAATTTGTAAGTCCTACCCCAACTGATCAAGCTTAAATACCCGAGCATGAACATTGGCCTTGGAATGAATTGTTTTTCGAAGAACTCCTAAATCATATTTTGTAAAAATAATGACACAAGTGACAGAGAAAGAAAATATGTTTCTTCAAATCATGCATTAAAATTTAAGATTTCATTAGAAAATCAAAATCCCTACAAAGTACCTAGAAGTGACTGAATAGATGCAAGTGCTGCACGCTGTTCTGACACTTTCTTGCATCCACCCACTTCATCTGTATCAACTTTACCATTAAAAACCACCGAGGAGATAAAACCTACACGGGCTTCTTTCTGGGAGTAGCTTTATAGTCAGGTTTCTTCAAGTTCATCTTCACAGCATATTCGTTCAGCATCAACTTGCAATAGGTTGGATCTTAAAAAACATAAAGTGAACTCAGACAGTTTGCTAATGTCCTTGGTGCAACAAGTTTATTCAATTGAACATAATTCATAAGCATAAGCAAAAAGAAAGAAAACAAAGAAAGTGGAAAGGAAATGAGCAAGGGATGTGGCTTATTGGAACGGAGCATAGGACTTGAGCAATCAGGTTATGGATTCAAATCTAGGAGTGCAATTCTTTGTAAGAATCTGGGATAACCTGGGGTTTACTTGTTTTGTTTTAGCCCAAAAAGGGATATTGTGGCAGATGAGATTCCCACGTGTAAAAAAAAACAGTGTAAGTGATGAAACAAAATTATGAGATCATGTAATTTTATCAAAAATGTAAAAATTAAATAGAACACACTTAGTAGCACCTAAAACTGAAAAATTAAATAATTCTCCAGTATCATAAATGGGAATTCAAGGTAATTGTTATAACCATAAAGGGCATTCACTAATTTCAAACGTGAAAAGGGAAAATTTTAATCATCCAAGCTGTAATTCTGTAACTTTCAGCTTAATATATATTGTCCTAATGATACAACACCAATTCCTGCATAAAATATACCTTATATTTTCCACATTGTCCAAACAAATCTAGCAAACAATTCAATGCTTAGAGCAATGCCAAACTACCAAAGATTTAAATTCACAATCACTAATGAAGTTCAAAGTGAGACCATGAAAGTTTTTGAGATAAAAGAAGAAACACAACCACCAAACTAATGAAACAAAGGAAGGAGTTAGTAACTGAAAGGAAAGGAATTTGACTTACATGTCTATTAGGATGATTTGAAAAAGATTGCTATATAATATAGAACCCTTTCGTATGGGAGGATCAAACTAGTCCCAAACTTCTTATATCATTCCAATAAGTCTTACCAGTTAAACCAATCACTATCCACATATTTCAATATGAACTTCACAATTCCACAAATATAATAGCAAGTCAACAAAGTGGTTTGCATCAAAGACCTTATATTTTCTCTAATTTGTTAGAAAAATATAATAAACATATAAGTGCAATTGACCACCTTAAGAGTAGATGCTCCTATATTCTTTAATGTTTCAGTTAGGCGCTCAAGTGCCACTCTTGTAGCATCTTGCACAGCCTCTCTTCTATGCGGAAAAGTTCCCACTGATTCATAACGTAGCTGATCAAACAAGACACATGCCCTAAACTTGGGACCATGCTGGAGTCCTTCGTTTCCAGTATTATACCCTGGGACTGGTAAAGCATACTTTTGGGTATATTCTTGCAGTTGATTCTTGTACAACTGTGGTTTTGAACCTACACAAGTTTAATAAAATTAGTTTCCCGACAACAAATCATGCATTTCAAAGGCAACACCAAAAAGAATAACAGAAATGTCTGACAAAAACCTAATACACTTCCCATATTAATGATGCATAAACTACTACAAAATTCTAACTAAAATTAACATGAATCAGTTCAATGTCTAAAGAATACAACTGGAAACAACATAAATGGATTCGGATGGTGGCACACACAGAAAATTACTTAACTCTGAAATCAGACTTACTGAAAACAGAATTAATTCATGCATTTAGATCCAGTTTCAGTAATTAAATAGTGAAACACCTCAATTTGTCGAAAGTTCAAATGTGCAAAGTTCCGCGGAGCAATGTTCTGTCAACCATACAATAAAAAACTTGGCAACACATCAAAAGTCATCAACTTTTTAGCTTACCATTAAAATGCCTACTATATATATACTATTCCATGGAAATCAGTGAAGAGGTACAAGGATTTAAGCTTTCTTAACAATAAAATAACCGTCCAAATCATTTTTTCATCAGGACCCAAAATAAAACTCTCAATTTTTTAAGTTAAATGTTAAAAAAAATATTCTCTTTGTCATTATTCATGCTCAAACTAGGCAATCGTTCTCATGGTTCATATGAAAGGAAAACATTGTCGGATTAACGTTGAAAACTGTAATAAAAACTAAAAAGCGAAAGAACAATTTGATTTGGTTCTTTTTCCTTCAAGTTGCCAACTTTCTTCCGGAAAAGACATTTTTAAAACGATTTGAGTGGTAAAACTATGATCGTACCCGTTTCCCATATTTTTACTCTCTTCCTCAGTATCATGAATCACAAAACTCAGGAAATCACTCTCTCTTTCTTCTAATATGGTAAACATTAACAACCCCAATCAACTAAAAAATTTATATAAAAAAAATGATCATCAAATTCTGTGCATATGAATCCAACAGGGAAGAAGAAGAGGAAGGAGACATAAACGGGGAACCTTTTGTCATTTGGCTTTTCCATCTCCTTTGCCTCGAGTATTACTATTTGCTAAGGCTTTAGCTCTCAGCTTTCTTTCTCACTCTGACAGTGATTTGATGACCAACGCAAGAAATTTTTTTTTTCTTTTTTTACTAAGACTTAAATTTAGAGAAGTTTTTGTGAACACTTGCTTCAAATTTATTTTATTCATTAATCAATTAATATACGCTGTAAAATGTCTTCATATCCTACAAGGAGCCTCCAAGAAAGCTATATTTACAGACTGTAACAAGTTAATTTTATTTACCATATTACTATTCAATTTTCACCATTGAAGATCAATGCCTTGTCCTCTGCAGACTCTGTGCATTTATTTATTTGGTGAGACATGCATAGTATGCGCTTGATTTACACAATAAAATTTGTTGAGACTGCTTTTTCTTGCTCCATAAAATTTGTATGATTGATTAACACAACATGGGCTGCTTACCATTTGGGCCTCTTTGGGTCTTGGGTAGGGTTTAATCCAAAGGCCAACTTCAAGTATATAACACTAGTATAGTGTGTGTGGTATAGTGTGTGTGTGTATATATATATATATCCATACATAGTAATACTAGCCATCCCATTTAAAAACTATAATAAATAATTTTAAAAGTAATATTTTTTTCCAACTATATATTGAAATGAATATCATGTCAAATGCCAAATCATTTCAAATGCAATCACTTTAACTGAGTGATTGAATAATGTTATGAAGGCATCCCAGGTTTAATTGGTAAAATAAAACTCATGTTAGAGTAGTACAAAGAATAGAAATATCTGTTTGTGTTTAATTCTCAACTAATTAGCTGGAAGCATCAGAGACATGAATTAAATTTAATAAGCCAAGTAGTTTACCAATATAGAGGAAAAAGAACACATAGGCATTCAAACTAGTTATATATCAATTCCAGCTTCAATAAGAAAAAGTAATAGAGAATTTAAAGAGCATCTGCAATCATGGTTAGGAGGATTAGTGTCAATGAAATGTAAAATTATAATATTTAGAAAGAGTAAACCAGAAAGATATGAATAATAACAAAATCTAAACTTGATGTGTGCAACATTCAGTAGTAGAGGCGGGAACACAGAAACAATCTATACACAAAAATTTCATTCTATACTAGTATTTGATATAAATATTGTTTTCCTAAGAACAACATTACATTTCTGAGAAAAGCCATCGAAATATAATTTAGGAAGAAAAAAAAGGATGAGTATGCGAGTGCACGCGGGCTCTGTTTTCTTTGGACCAAAACTTTTTTTCTCACTGTTGTATATGGAACTACAAAACGGAATCAAAGTACAGCGTTGCACTTTAAAGATATAAATAGAGTTAAAATAGCAAAGAGTGAGCATCACTTCAGTGTGATAACACAATATAGGGTAACTATAAAAATGGAGTCCTACGGTTAGCTTCTGCCTAAAACAAAGTGGAGATTTTCTATGCAGGTCTCTACAACCACCCCATATCCATTATATTGGGTAAATATGGGCATATTTTAAGCCATCTGATTCTTACTAAAAGGAAGATCAGATCAGTGTCAAATCAGGCATGAAGGGAGGCAACCTTTTGAGTTAACCGTTCAACTGTCTCCTCATTGCCTTCCGCAATTGCTTCCCCGGCCTGCGGTAGATATAATAAAGCATCATACAAATAACAGGTTATATCATACCATGTAATAAGCAGAAACTATCATTTCTCCAAAAGATATTAAAAAAAAAAAAAAAGCAGTAATGTACTTCTTTGGACAATTTTGTGGTAATTGCTGCATTATGTATTCTTCATTGTTATGGTTTTTGGTGATGCCCAGTGCACACATAAAATCTTGTCCAGAGTTTATACAATTGAATCCATTAGGTCTGCTATAGCTTTTGGTAGAAACCATAAATATGTATGAGAGACAAGGCCAGAAAATTGCGGTAGCACTTACAGGAAAGCTACAACCAAAAAAATAAAATGAACTCTTTTTTTTTTGTCCTGTAGTAGTCCTAAAATAGAATGAGGAAAATTCTAAGCAATATGATATTGTTTGCAAAACCCAAGTTTTGTTTTATCTGTTTCTAAGTAACAATATTTTGAAGAACCAAGCTAAAGTGACGACTTAATTAATTTCCAGTAGCCATTTAACTCCAAGGAAAATTTGGCCTCATTTTGTTGTTGTGTAAAACTTTTTTGCGGATAATAAAATACAAAGGTGATCTTTGACAGCTATGACTCAAAATTTAATCTTTCTAAACTTAGTTACCTCTGTATTAATTCACGAGAATATATCATGATGGACAAAGATTAATTGTGTAAAATGACAGCAATTACCTCCATATCTCTTCTATCTTTGACACCCACACACTTTGAGGCACTGATGCTCGCACTCTTCAAAAGGCTACGAGCACTGCAGTTTGGCCTGTTGGTTCCGTTTTGTCCCTCAGCATTTGCATATTTGGGACCATCAGCATTTGCATTTTGTGCCTCAGCAACGGCATTTCTTGCATAATCATTGTTTTGCGTGGTACCCTCGTCCTTCGGAGCAGGAACTCGCTCTCTGAATAAAAGATAAAACATAAGTAATTATAAAACTTAGAAGAGAAATGACTAACCAAACTTTTCAACTGAGGAGAGAAAGATAAGGAACAATTCACAAAGCAACATTGCCCATTGTTGCTTAAATAACTCAATGGATTAAAAAAATGATGTACCTAGGCAAGGAAGCATGATGCCTTAGGATTGGAGTACTTCCTTCACCTTTGCCATAATGCTCCTCGAGATGTGCAAATTGTCTCTTGAATCGGTCCACTCCACTGTATAGAAATAAGGATATAACACTAGATTATAAACTAAAATACTAATAAAACAAAATAAGTTTTCAAGAAAATAGACAAAACAAATAGGCCTATTCATGACATTTTTCTTCTCCTTTTCTTTTTCCGCAAAACAAGCTATGATTGATTTAACCATGTCCTCCAACAGTTACCAGATTATATGATTTTGCGGTCTATAAGAATGATCTGAAGAGTCATTCTAGGTAACAAAAGTTACCCAATTAGTGCAGGTAATTTATATATTTGAACAATGAAGACAAAAGTAACATTGCATGCATGGAGGCACCAAGACCTTAACTGTAATCACAGTAGCATAGTGGGATCAAGTCAGCAGACTTGCGGTTACAGTTCTCTCTCATATTCAGACATTAGATTAAAAAAAGGAAGCAGCAGTTCAAATTAACGCTGGGGAATGCTAACAAAAACCGTTTGCATAATCAACATTGAACAAATTGCAAAGGCAGCAAAAGAGAGGTGGTTGAGCATGTGAAGAAAATTAGGAAAAGTGGTAAACTACTTCTTGAGCATTAAACAACTGCAACTTTTAAATTATATAGAAAGATTAATAAGACAGTTCTAAGAACAAAAATACTATAAGGTGTAAAATTGTGGACTTTCAAAAATAAGATGTCCTTTAAAATGAGTGTGGAACTGAAAACAATAAACTTGAAAGATAATAATGAATAACCGAAAATATCATAAAAAAATATTGTTGATGAGAAACTATGGTTAAACAAATTGTAATTGAGATTCGTGAAAATCAGTTAGCATTCTCTTTTTCATGTTTGGTTTCTCTTTTACGAGGCAAATCTTAAGGGTTATGGCTGGTCAAGACAAAGACTAATGACCAAACTAGTAGGGAATAACCCATCACAAAGATGCACTAAAGGTAGCCGTCTTTTGTCTCTACAAAGAAAGAAACCGAAAATATTAAGAAAAAAGAAGAAGAAAGAATTTTCTTTAGTAACAGAGTGACAGACAGATAAATAGAGTATTCGCTGCTGCAACTAATTGAAATATAATTCACAAATCAAAATGAAGTTTGCAGCAGCTATCAAATGTTTGCTTGCATTCATTTCTTATGGCAACTTTCAAAATTGACTATTTAAAAGAACAATTTTTATCAAACTGATATAAAGTTTTCATACCCATCTAATACAGGATGCAGTTATTTTTCATTTGTCATTATACTTTGGTCACGGAATTAATGCAATTGATGTCAGAAGCTGACACCGGTATCTATGATTCTAAATTCACTGAATAAATGCAGGTAGAGATTTCAAGAATTGCCCAACCTTGGGTACATGAAGCTAGTCTGCTCTCCACCACGAAGATAATCCTGCAGCATCTGAGGATGATACTCTAATATCTGTTTACCCAAAATAAAAATAAAAGATTATAGTCATCGTATTTAATTAAAGAAAGATTAAAAAAAACATTATAATTCAAAGTAAAAAGCATCAATATTATACCTCTCGATAGATCAACTCTCTGACATCATCTTTTGTCAATTTCCTCCTCTCAAACTCAAACTCCAGCTTTGAAATGGGCTGAGTGGATGGTTCACGGTCCACATGTGACAGGCCTCGAAAGTAAGGATCAGCTAATGCCTGCAAGGATCGATATCTTGGACATCAGCAAGCACCATAGGCTTCAAACAATTATTTTACATATCTCGCTTCTCTTTTATTTTTATTTTATTATTTATACAATTTAAAGCAGGACAAAGTGGTCATTTTCAAAAAATACCAGGTATAGCGAGGAAGATGTAGAAGTTTCATTTACAGGACTATCTAGAATAGTTTGCCACTGCACTAGAAATTTTTCAGTACTGAAGCTAGTAAATTAAGATCTAGAGAAGATGCGACTTGTTGGGGAATGATTCCAACAGGGTAAAAAAACTTATAAATAACTAAGAAGGTGTCAAATCATTTTATCTGAAGAAGACAGATATTAACCTCCCTGGGAGAAGGTATAAATTTACTGGTACTCCTTCAAAGTTGGCTTTTCTCAGAGGATGATGTATGAATTTGAGTAGAATTCACAAAGCAAAGAACTCAGTTTAGCTGCCAGTGCTTCATATAAAGCATGTGTTTTTGAGATCTATTATTCATTGTTTATGGTAAACAGATAATATCTACTGTTTTTAGATTTTCTGGATTTATTTAATATTAGTTTGAAATTTCTTTCAAATTTAATTTTTGGTTTCCCTCAGATATAATACCCATGGAACAGGATTGCACTCTCATTTTGTTTTTGAAACTTTCCAAGTAAAATTTTAGTTGCCTATCAAACAAAAATTTGTCTCTTTACTAAATCTTACTTACAACTTCAGCAGATGGGCGATCTTTTGGATCAAATGCAAGGAGGCGTTCCAAGAGGCGAAGAGCTAATGGATCGGCATTAGGGAACTTTTGAGAGAATGGAACTGGTTCTTTTTTCCGCATGTTGCTAAGATACCTCCTTGCCTTTTCATTTCGAATCTGTCCGTGTCATAAAAAATAAATTACTAATAACTTGGAAGTTATGTAAGGGGATAAAAAAGGCAAGAAAAAAAAGGGAGAATGAATCCCAAAAATAGTTTATGGTCAAAGCTGAATACTGGACAATTAACAGAAAACTGTATAACAGAAAATATACTGCTAGCTCAAAATTCAGGAAGCATCTGATTAAAGAGTACAATTAGACTGTGTATTGATGACAAAAAGTGGCGACTAGAGTACCCTTGAAATGGATTCAGAAGGAGTGCCTAATAAATCAGTCATAATGTCCAATTGGTGCACCACATTTTTGCCCGGAAAAAGTGGTTTTCCTGTAAGCATTTCTGCAAATATGCATCCTATGCTCCATATATCAATTGCAGGAGTGTACTGTAAAAGAAAAGAGCAGCTTAGAAGTACAGATACTATCTGATAACCAGAGTTCAATAAAAATCATAGACTCAATACTTCATACTGCAAATTGCTCGTGCAAAAATGGAATATCTGAATAGATCAAAACTACTGCAGCATCATAAAATTTATCAACATACCAAGACAAAGCAAGAACAAATGTCAGAATTTTAACAACAAAAACACTGCAAGCCTTTAAAAACTCACGAGAATAATTTACTTTCTAGATAAAAGACAATAGTATAAAACCAATTATAAATGTAAATTGGCTATCAGTTGAAACAATATGAGGGCACATAATAGACCGATAGATAAGTTCCAGAGTCATTACACTCAATGTAGAAGCCACAAGATTATATGGTCTCTCTGAAATTATTAAAGGATCTTGTCAAAGTCAATACACAATTGTGCATAAAAGTAATTAAGGAGAATTCCTATCCAAACTAAAGCCTGGATTGAATGAATCACTTTGACTGCATGTAGAAAATCAAGTGTGACAAAATCAGTTCTAATCTCCACAGTCTCAACTGCCAAGGCAGCAATGATTTGACATTTTTTAGGTGATATTCCAAAAAGTAAACAATAGATCTCCAAAGAGTATGAAAAACTATGGCAGGAAAGAGGAAACTGAACTTTGGAACAAGATAAGAATAAGGTGCATTTCTCATTGGCAAGTAGCCAAATACCATCTACTTCAAAAATCGAAAACATTGACTAAGAATATTGTTCATATTAGATTTTAATATGGAAGAAAAGTAACAGAAAAATCCAGAATAAAAGTGACTTGTCTAGAATGAGGAAATGGAGCTCATTATTTAGCTAACATATACATGCAAATCAAAACTCACTTACTGTTATGTATTAGTCTTGACATATAATAGCCCAAACTATTCATAAAAGGATCTTTGTAGAAAAGAAAAGGCAAATACTTGATTATCGGATATCAGACAGAACGGATCATCACTTAGGAAAAGCTATGAGACAAATTTAGAAAGGGTAAATATACAGTTTGCCTGATCAATTTACGCAATGCCAACTAACATAAATCATAAAATATCTACTTTTTACGATAGGTCAAACCAATAAGATGCAGTAAAGGAGAAAAAAGTCCGGGACATGATTGTGCCATAAAGGAAACCATTGTAAATAAACATTCGTACTGATGACCCAGTTATCACACAGAAGCATCAAATTTTGACTTGAAATTGTATATAAAAACAAAAATAACAAGTCAAAATGTAATCAAAAATAGAGAGGAGCTTACTTTGGAGAAAAATGAACCACAAAGTTCAGGAGCACGATACCACCGAGTTGCAACATAGTCCTTTGCAAATTTAAAAAGAACTTACTTAGCATATAGCAGTTCGTAGGAAAAACATATGTAACTGGAAACAAATACAAAATTAAGCAATTCTAGTAAATTTCAAGAATTAGATGAAAGGTATAATTTGTGCAGCAGAGCATACTGTCCAGAAAATGGCTGATGGAGCATCATTGAAAGATACTCGAGCAAGCCCAAAATCACATATCTTCAGTTTGCAATCAGCATTGGCAAGAATATTTTTTGGCTTTAAATCTCGATGAAACACATTTGCTGCATGCAACTCAGAAAAATCAGTAATTGTGGAAACCAAAAAAGCCACAACACACTGCATTGCACCAACCTGTGTGTATATATTTCAGACCACGAAGAAGCTGGTACAAGAAAAATTGATAGTGCTCAGGTGTAAGATCATCATTTGCCTTAATTACTTGATGAAGGTCAGATTCCATCAGCTCAAAAACAACATAAATATCTCTAAATTCTCGTCGAGAAGGAGGAAGCATGATATGCTTTATTTCAACAATATCTGGATGGCGAAGCAACCGAAGCAGTTTAATTTCTCTCAGAATACGCGTGGCATCAGAAACATGCTCAAAAACATCATTAATCTTTTTAATTGCAACCTTCTCTCCAGTGTGGGTATCAATTACTGAACCAACAACACCATAACTTCCTTTCCCGATGACTTCTTGAATTTGGTATCGGCTTGCCTCTCCATACTCTGTGAAGAATTCTGTTTCTAGTGCAATCTGCACAAGATTGGCAATCAGTGTTATAGACTTAAAAACATAAAATTTTACTCTATCATGGCACTGATGAAGTATCAAGCAGAAGATTGATTAAGACAGATTCAGTGAAAGACAAATTAGATGGAAAACGCAGTTGTTGAGCTAATTTTCCGCAAAAAAAAAAGGATCCAACAAACCAGTTAAGCAAATGCAAACGACCATAGACTTCATAATATCATTGCAAATTCCAGGATGAGAATCTTACAGCTCCTCTATTCATACTTTTGTGTACTAGAAAGCACATGGAAAAGTCTTTTCACAAGTTAGAAAGAGAATCACAGCAAAATGGCTATATATTGAAACAGAGAGAAACAAATGGCTTCCTTCGAAGCGTCAATATTTAAAATTTATTCCACCAAGAAAATTAAAAGATCATTAAGTGATAGCCAAATGAATCGTTTTTTGATCCCTTGTCTTCTCCTGAATTTTCTCCCTAATAAAAGGAACTAAGGACCAAGTTTTACCCATCATAAAAATCTTGATTCTTCTTACATAAGAAGAATGTGATCACCTTTTCTATCGATGCATTCTCCACGAAGCAAACCAAAATTAATTAAAAAACAAAAACTGATACACCAGATCTGAAGGAGAGAACTTAACCTTCTTGATAGTTTCCATAGACGTAATAGGAACGTAATTTCTTTTGGGCACGCTGATGAGTTTCAATCCCGCGAAATCAAAGTCTTCAACAATTGTTAGCTGCCCTTCTTCACTTTGTTTCCCTTGTTGATTTATGTAAGATTGACTCACAGAAGATGATGAAACATGACTAATGTTGTTCTTCTTATTGTTGTTGTTATCGTTGTTTTGATTCTGAACAGAAGAAGAAGAAGTCGTGTTCGAATTATTATTGGTAAAATTATAGCTTTGAAACCAGCGATGCACACTGTCCACGAGCGTACCACTTCCCCCCATATAATCTCCTCCTCTTCGACTTTGATTTACAGCCAATCAATACCAGCATTCTACGCTTCCCTTTTCTCTTTCCTATACTCTCTCCACATTTGCCATCTAATCTTTCAAATGGGTTTCGATTCCCTGGTTGTCTTTCTGAATAACTTTTTTCTCCCGATAGTTGCGGAGATAGGGACATATCTGGGAATGAGACAGACAAATAACAAGGCCTCTGTTTTGGTTAGAACTACAAACATGTAAACATGTGAAATAGAAGAAGTGGTAGGCCCAGATCAAAATTATAATCTTTTAGGTTAATTTTTTGAATTAATTACAAATCCCATCTATTTAATACAAAGAATTAGCATTCTTAATCGTAATCGTAACGCTTGTGTAGGTCAAACACAAGGTAATTAAAACTAAGTATGCTTGTGAGAAATGTGTCAAATTCTATGTAAGCATAATTGAATATGAACGGAATTAATTTCAAATAGGCACTCGTGAATAAATCTCCCAAAGTACTTAATTATTAGGTTAGAATAAGTCTCACAATGTATGTTGGCCCAGGAATGGCAGTTTCACCGGGTGAATCAAATACGATTTTTTGGAGTAACATCAATTAATCACAGATAAACATTAATTCAATGAAAAAACCGCAAGCAAAACAATTAATAACAACAAATAATTTACAGCAAATTAAAGCACGAGTAAATAGTAAGTAAAGAGAGAGAGGTAGAGAAGTACAACCTCAATTTTACAGTAGTTCCGTATAATCCCATTTATGTTCACTATCTCAATTTATCGTCAAGTTGATGTTTCACTATTTTCTTAATTTGTATGGGTTAAAGTATAATTTAGATTATACTCTCTTTTTTTAACAACGAAGGATAATTAAATTTCTTTTTTTGTTGTTGACAAAGAATAACCTAAATTTTTTTTATCTAAATAAAAAATAATTCAATATAATTTCTTAGAATAAGTGAAGTGAAACCAAAAGACAATAATAAATGTTAATACAATAAAACCTTTCACTAAAATGGATATACAATGAATACAAATATATTTTTTTCTCTAAAATTATATAAATTAAACTCAAATTGATTTGATACAAAATGGTACTCTAATTGTTTTCTTCCACTAATCTCATCTCTTTCTTATGAAAAAATGATGCGTTTTAAAGTTATATTTGATAATCTTCGATGATTCTTTTATATCTGTTATGAAAAAATGATGCGTTTTAAAATTATATTTGATAATCTCCGATGATTCTTTTATATCTGTATTGAATACATTGAAAAACTAACCGTTACTTTAAAATACGTAGAAGGTATGGTTATATTTATAATTTGTATAGATAATCAAGTTTTAATTTCTTCAAAATCTTCTACGCGTATTACTATATAACAAGAATGTATGAATACTTTCATGCTTTTTTTTTATGTCTTCGTCACTTCAATATGTCTTTATTTCTCTTAATTTTTTCTTTGCATATCAATATGTTTGTTTGATTATATCAATATTTTTTTGAATAATATATCGATTTTTTAACTTATTGATCGTATCAATATATTTGTCTTTCTTAATACTTTTTCTTTCACTGACTTCTATCCTTAACTTGTTTTTAATCTTTGGGATATGCTTCATATAATTATCAATGTTTATGGATCATTTAAAGTGATTAATATATAATTAAATTAATACATAGATAAATCAATTTCATTCAATCAAGCTTATATAGCATAACGTAATCAAATCAAATCAATTTAACACAATTTAATTAAGTAATATAAATTATTTATTCATCAATTAATCATAAAAACACACGTGTCATCAATATAGATGACGGGATAATTATAAAAAATAGGTCAAATGTGATGAGAATTTCATTTTATTATAACACCTCTGTGTAGCATGGTGCAGTAACTTTTTAAGTTAAAGTTGTTACATGAAAATTTTAAAAGTCAATTATTAATTAATATAAAAAAATATATTAATTTTATTAAAAATTTAATATTTTTTAATTTTACTCTTAAAACAAGACATAAATATCACAATCTCAAATAAAAGTTTAAGTTAAAAATATTTGATAGGATAATATCATATATTTAATTTTAATTTTAATTTTTTTATAGACGAAAAAATTTAATATATGGTGGAGGTGGTAAATGGGCCGGGCCGGCACGGCCTGTCACGAATAAAGCACGCGAACAGTGAAACCTGGCACGGAACGGCACGATAAACAATAAAAATACGGCACGACACGACCCAATCGACGGGCCGTGCTGGGCCTTGAGACGGGGTCCTCGGGCTCGTGCTTGGCACGGCCCGCAGAGGACTCGGGCTTGGGCCGCCCA
>JAVXUL010000016.1:11503136-11513989 GCA_035590515.1 Trichilia minutiflora | reverse complement strand
CTTGTGGAAGTGTTGCTCTACCAATGTTTCAGAGAAGAAACCTAGAAAGAGACGAAGACAGCCGCAGAAGAAATGAAGCCAAGAGGAAATTAGGGTTATGAATTTAAAATTCGGGTACCGGTAGCTAAAGACCGGATCCGGTCCGATTGAAAATCGGATCTGAATATTAAAATCAGATCCGATCCTAATTAATTCGGGATCCGATTTTTCGGGTACTGAATTTTCGAATCTGGATCGGTACCCAAAAGAACCGGATCTTCTGAACACCCCTACTTTGCGCATGTAAGTGGGTACCAACGTACGTGCTCCACACAATCGTAGTGTGAGTCTGTTTGACCCGATTTCCTACAATCTAAGTCGTCATGACCCGACTATGACCTGAATATAAAATCTTTTATCTTTCGTCTGAATTGAGTGTGATTTTAAAACCTCTATCTGGATTCTCACACGTTCTAAAATCAATTTTGAGCATTATTACCTCAAAAAATTGCTCAAAAATAACCCAAATCCGCGACAAATTATTAGAAATTATAAGGTAAACAAAGACTCTCTCTCTTTATATATATATATATAAGTAATTACGTTTACGTACCTTTTGATGTGGTGCATGATTTGGAGTTTGATTTACTGAGAAGACATCACGAAGAAGGATATTCATGTGGAAGGTTGTCTCCATAGACGGAGGATTAGAGTGATTCTTGAGCATGCAACTACAAAAATGGCTTCTTGGAACCTTTTCACTGAGTTTGAACGGCAATCAAAATCTGCGTTATTTGTGTTGTTAATCGAGTTATTCTCTGTATTTCCATCTTCTTCTAAGTGACTCGAATGAGTGTTGCAATCATCCCCTTGTTTCCTGCTCATATTCTCAAGACTGTGGAAGCTTCAGGGTTCTAGAGAAGAGAGATGAACCTGAAACATAAAATAACAAAAAGTCATGCAGTCAAAAGACTGCACCTAGAAGTAAGCTGGAGAAGATTGTGAGCCAAAAGACTGTCATGCTTTTATGGAAGAACATCATTTTCATTCTGTTTCTTTATATGTAGGAAGAGATTGCTTTGCTTATCATCAGTAGTAACAAATTATTAGAAATTATATGGTAAACAAAGACTCTCTCTATATATAAATAATTACGTTTAAGTACCTCTTGATATGCTAAGTGATTTGGAGTTTGATTTACTGAGAATACTTCACGTTTAAGAGTAATTCTTGAGATTGCAACTACAAAAATGGTTTCTTGGAACCTTTTCACTGAGTTTGAACGGCAATCAAAATCTAGGTTATTTATGTTGTTAATCGAATTCTTCTCTGTGTTTCCATGGGAGGAAATGTTTCATCTTCTCCATCTTTTTTTAAGTGATTTGAATGGCTGCTGTAATCATTCCCTTTGTTTTCTGTTCATATTCTTAATACTCTGAAAGTTTCAGGGTTCCAAAGAATAGAGAGATGAAAATGAAACACAAAATCACAAAAAGTCATGCAGTCAACATGAATTTCACTGTTGACCACTATCCTTGGAACAACAATGGGGCCCGTTAAATTGAAATTTCTAAGCCCCACCCAATCATTACCATTTTGTTTACACTGAAAATTTTTATATTCAATTGATAACAAATTGGTTGGTAAATTATTTATAGGATACGAAGTAATAAATATCCTTACGTTATTTTATTAAAATTTTTATATTTATTATTTATAATAATTTTTTGTATTTAATATAATAATTAATTATGATTTTTTTTATTTATAATGATTTATTCTTAACTTCGGAAGGCCTAAAAATGGGGATGAATATGTGCGAATTTTGTGTTTCAGGTTTGATTTTTAGTTTAAGATTCTCTCGATTAAAGTATTAAAAGGGTCCAGATTTTTATCATATATTTGATACCACTATATATAATTTATGTACATACATTTTATAGTTTAGGACGATTGTTAAGTAATTTGTGTGATCTCTTTTTCAGGGAATTGCATCGATCTTGAGTATAGTTAAACGCCTCAATAATGACTGAATGTAAGAATTTTCTCTGTATATAAAAAAAAAATTTATTCTATATATTCTATAAACGGTTATCAAATTTTATGTTGAGTGTGAATATCTTTTAAAAGAGTAGCAATACAAATTGAGGCATTAAATTTACATTTTACTTAAGGTATATCAATCATAAAAAAATTTACCACATAAATTATAAAGTACTAAAATAAATAATTATTTAAAAATATGTCACACTTTGGTTTTGTCACCTTTATATGCCTGCCATATATGACAATGAGATCCAAAATTTGAATCTTAAATTTTACTCGTATAAGAATTATGTTTAAAAAATCTCCCAAATGTTAAAAAAAGAGATGTAATTTGACTAAAGTAGACTAAAAATACTTTGACTTCAGTAAAATCATTTTTGACCATGAGAAGTAATCAATCACATACTAAAATAATTTGACGTTTGTAAATTCGTTTTTGACCATGTTGAATACTATGTTAAATGGTAATCTTGGATTGACATTTGACCCTTATCTTGTAAGTTTTGAAACACCTATTAATTTCAAAAGAAGAGAGCCATAGAGAAAGCAAGACCTATCAATTGGCCATGTCATTGTATTGGACAAAAAATTTTAAAAATAAAAAATAATATAAAAATATATAAATCATTTAATTATATGTCTATCACAATTATTATATATTATCATACTGAAATTTATCCAATGCACTTTTAAAATACAAAAAAATTTCAACAGTACAACTTATTAAATACTCAATTATTTTTTTAACAGCTAATTATTTTATTAACATAGTAACAACAACTTATTTTATATGCAGCAATAATTCCATATTTTTATATTATTTTTATTTATAAAATTATTAATAAAATAATAAATTTTCAAGAAATATAATTTAATAATATGTCATTCCGCTATTGCAATTTTAGTAAGGTTATGATAAATAGTTTTAAATTATGTAATAGTTACTTGAAAGCATGTTTCAGAGTATGTATTAATATTAAGGAGTCTCGGTTTTGAATTTTAAAAGTATTATTTTATTGAAATATCAAATTTTAAAAGTGTTATTTTATTGAAATGTCAAAAGATTAGATTATAAATTTTATCGAACTATTTTTTCGAATATGATAATAGATCAATTCGATTAGTGTCTGTCTCTAATTTAATAAATTAGAATTTCTCGCATATAAATATATATATATATTGACATTAAAGAATTGAAATTGTGATTTTGTTCTGATGTATGAATCATGAAATGGGTTAGGCATCCCATTGTTGTTCTCTTTATGGGGAGTCCTCCAAATCTTTCAATTGTTACAGAATTTCTTCCTAGGTATGTTTTCATCCTGACTGCTTGACGAAAATTAAGTTTTGAAAGGCAGCAATGTTGGAGACAATTGTCATATTGAACTATCCAAATTATCTACTTACATTATCAGTAAATGAGATAGCTTAAGAGGTCTTTGTAAATGTGTTTTATACAACAAATGTTTAATGTCGGAATAAAATTTTCTCAGTTGAATTGTGTCTTCAATATTTCCTGCACACTTGGTATTTTACATTCAGCTCCCCTTTCATGATTATTAATTTCTTGAGGCTTCATTGGTTTGCAGAGGTTACTTCATCAGCCAAATGATCAATTGGATGAGCAGAGGTATTTGAGGATGTGTAGGATTCTTTTCTTAGTGGCTTATAGTTGAATAAATTAATAAATAAGGCAGAGAAGAAGACATCAAGCAAAATAAAAAAGGCCATACCACGAATTTAAAATAATAATAATAATAATAATAACCACACACACACGCACAGTACAATTCTCAACGGTCCATTTTCTATGGTCCCATCTCATCTCATCCGTCGTCATCTCGTTATAACACCATTCTTGATTCAACGATTTAACCTACCATTTTCTCACGAAAAAATAAAGAAAAAAGAAGGAAAAAAAAAACCCACTAAAAATATCTCCTTTATGGACCCGTCGTCTCTACCTCCGACCGTACACCTACCAATACCTCCTCAGCCTCCCGCCACGGCCACCATCGCCAACGTACCCCCTCCTATTCTTAACCAAAAGAGTCATCCTCCTTACCCGGAGGTAAAAAATTTTACTTTTGAGGATCAGTTTCAGTTCAGCTATTTGGATTTTTATCGTAATTTTTTTTTTCTTTTTCAGATGATATGTACAGCAATTACGGCGTTGAATGAGAAAGGCGGTTCAAGCAAGAGAGCTATAGCTAAGTACATGGAGAAAGCTTACACAAATCTTCCAACGAATCACGCGACCTTGTTGACTCAACACTTGAAGCGTTTAAAGAACAGTGGATTTCTTGTTACGGTCAAGAAATCTTACATGCTTACCGGATCTGATGCCAATCTTCCTCCCAACGACGTCGTAGTCAATAATTCGAATCCTAATCCGCCGACAGCAGCTCCTGCTGCTACTAGTGGTACCGCTGGTCCCCAGGCCCATGGGCCTAAAACGGGCCGAGGACGAGGGCGTCCGCGTAAGTCCAGTACGGGTTCTGGTTTGATCGTTGAGAAACCGAAGCGGGGACCAGGTCGGCCGAGGAAGAGTGATGTCAATATACCGGTTCAGCGTGGGCCGAAGAAGAGAATTGCCGGCCGGCCAAGAAAGCCCAAAACTGTGAAGGGACGTCCGATTCAGGTCCAAGTGCAGGCCCAAAATCAGCTCAATCCTGTTACCGTTTCTTACGTTACAACCGACGCCAATGTTCATGTTCCAGTGTCGGCGTCGGTACTGGGTGTACCAAGGCCCAGAGGGCGGCCGAGGAAGATTGGCACAATTGCTGATGCGGGTGGGAAGCAGCGGGGACGGCCTACAAAGAAGCTCAAGAGCAGTACCGGAAGGCCAGTGGGACGACCGAAGAAGGTAATCCTGTTTAAGTAGGCAACTTCTGTAGTGTAATTTTTGTAAAGCCAAACGTAGTTTTATATAGTTTAAAGTTAGAGTCAGATACCTATTGTTTTTTTATATTGTATATAAATTTACGTGAATGATAGTATTAGACTACTAGTGAAATGAGGTGACGAGGTTATTAATTAATAAAAATATAGAATTAATATAATTAATAAAAATAAATAATATTATTATGTTATTAATTATACAAAAAGTTTATATCTTTAATAATATTTTTTTAACATAAAATTGGCCCAAATTTTAGTTATTTTTTGCATTTGAAAAGCTTTGTTTTTTGACCTTTTTATCTCACATGCTCATTACTTGTCAAAATAAAGCAAAATATGAAGATTATTTTAGCATTAAGTCTTAATAAATTGATGTGGATTGTTGCTATTATTGAGAGAAGTATGTCTAGATAAGCCATCTGTTCTAAGCATATGTGCGTGCATATGTATGTCGGATCAACCCATTCTATATATATAAACCGTCTTAATTATGGTGTGAGTAGGATTGCAACCCCTTTGGACCGCTCCAAAAAATTGTACGATTTGAACCACCCAGATCTTTCAAAAAAATTAGTGGTGTTGCCCGGACCGAAATTGGAGACCTTTGGAAATAGGTCATGGGTACATTTTTAGTCAAAAACGTATATAAATGGTTCATTTCAGTTCATTCTTTGCTTTTATTCAACAGCGTTTTTCAATTAATTGTTAGGTTCATTTTGCGTGAAGGATGGGATGTTTTTCGGCTAAAAGTATGGACCTGCATTCTTATGTAATCCTCCTTGGGACCACCTACCTAGGCTAGGATATTGATGTATATCGAATAACTTTGTTGACAACCGCATTTATTATTGTGAAGTGAACAACACTTTTTATGAAGTCAAAAAGAATAAAATCAATTTAATGGTGTCAATCTATAGACAAAAGGTAACATTTGTTATTGAGTCAACAACATTTTTTGTTTTGAAAGAGAAAGTGAGATTTTTGAATGATAAATGAATATAACCATACAATCAAACTCAAGAAAATTAGGAATTACCAAAATGAGATTTTCAGGTCAGGTTCACTCATTTGACGATGTGTCTTTTGAACATGTTTTTTTTTTTTTTCTTCCTCCCTGATAATATGTACTTCTGTCAATTATTTTTAACTTATTCTTGTCATTTTGAAATAAAGAATATATCATCGGCACTGACCAAAGCAGCAGAAGCGCAAGTTCAAAACATTGGAGATCTTAAGAGGAAGCTTGAATACTTTGTAAGTCCAGCCGTTATTTTTTTGGTGCTTAACTATGACCAATACATTTATGTTGTTACTATCATGTTTCTGGCAGCAATCAAAGGTGATGCAAGCTGTTGGTGTGCTTAAACCTCAGTTAAGCAGCAATAGCCAAATCAGTGTGGCTGCGGCAATCCAAGAATTAGAAGTTCTTGCATCCATCGACATCAACGTGCCATTGAGAGAGGATACTCAACCACAGCCACAGCCGCAGCCGCAGCTGCAGCAAAAGCCTCAGCCTCAGCCACAGCTGTTTCAACCTCAACCCCAACAGTAACTGCAACCACAATTGCAATCACCATTGGTTCAAAGTCGATATCCCTGGCAAGAGCATGTGAATATGTTTGTGAAGTTTTTAGGAACGCATGGCTGAATGGGAGGTGAATAAGTTTTCTCTCTAACTATAACACCGGTGGGAGGAAAAAAATTCTGTAAAAGAGACAGGAAGTTGCCAATCTAATTTTCATCAAGTTTGTTGTTGTCCTTACTATGTGTTGTCTCTGTAATGAATATGCAATTTCAGTACATTGTAAGAGCCCTTAAAATGCTGTAGGAATTAGCAAATGAATATGTTATGCTATATGCTATATCAAAATTGGTCATTTTAGTGTTCTTTCGTCTAGATTTGGATTGGATGTCTGTCTATGGGTAGGGAGATGAGTGAGCATTTTATCACTAGACTAATCGATTCTCGCACTACTTGACTACTGAGAAATTTTTTTATTTTTGAATTTGTATAATACCCATTTTCACTTTACAAAATACTTATTCTAACCGAACAAAATAAATAAATAGAATGCATCATCGATCCACGTACGATGCAATGGCAACCGCATCTCAATAAAGGTTTCAGGGGAAGAGGGGATTCATATAGTACCCAATCTTTCGACTGTCCGATGATCGTATAAATAAGCAATATCTCCATTATTTCTTCCATCATTAACTGAAAAAGGCATTGATTGTGTGAAAATAAATTAAGCCACCCCAAAAAATAGACAGACATATATTTAGCAACTAATGTATGTCCGAAAAAAGCATTAGACAGAACACTTGGAGACTGAACATTGAACACCAGAACACTTTTCCTTGTAATTTTTCATCCAAACCAATCCAATAGATCAGAAAACGAAGAAGACCCCCTAGCTAGCTTTCTTAAGCAAAGCCTTATGCTCAGAGTCAGAAGCAAGAATGACTAAAGAGGAAGGCAGCCATTTTTTCCAGTTGCAGGTTCAGCTTCTATATCGCCCAAACTCCATTTGCTAACCCATTGCAAACTTTGCCTTATACGCCGAAGTATTCAGAAATTTATTTTTCAAGTGGGCTAAATTTTATTTTAATATCATTCTATAAATTTTAATAATACAAAAAAATATTTAAAAATTATATAATGAATATTTTGTTTATTAAAAAATATGGTCTCTTTATATATATAAAATAACAACACACACACAAAAAAAAAAAGATAATGAAATAAAAATATACAATACCAAAAATGATTGGACCAACACCCTATGTTTTTAATAAGTTCTACAATTATTTACATAAAACATTTACTAAGGACTACATGCAAACAACTTGCACGTTCATTTTCTCATGAGGATCTTTTCCTGCCAAATTTTATTTTTATAAAATTTAAATGTAAATAAATAATTCTATCTTTATAAAAGGTTTGTTGAGGTGATAATTATACTTTTTAATTTATAAAAAATAAAAAAATTAAAAATTTACTAAAATTTAGTTAAATAATAAACGTAAAATTGAATGAAATCTTTTTATACTGAGGTGATACGTATGGGTGAAATTGTAAGGATCTTTTTTAACTAATGTTTGAGATATTCTAAACTAAGTGATATTCTATGAAAGAATAAGGAGTAAAATGAAATTATGCAGTGAATTAGGGCCCAATACGATCCACATACCTCGGGCCATACATTGTACTTCCTAAAAGCAAATTTTTTTCATGAGTGGAATGAGATGGAAGTTATGGGTTCAAGGTAGTGGTTTGGTTGCTTCTTTTCTTTCATTCGGAAAGCAGAATAGCAATACATATCCTTCTCCCATGTATAAAGGTTTTCATGGAGCGAGAACCCATCTTCGCAAGATGTTGGCAGCTGCATTGCAACTCCCTAGTAAATGGCAAAACTTGAAAAGATTTTCTGAATGATATATTACAACAAGCTCAGATGATATCCAAATCTAACTCGTCTCTACGTATAATCTTCTGATTTATCAATTGTATAACTGAGAGACCGATTCTACAATAACTGGAAATAATCCACTGCTTAAGGCAAGCTTTACTCCTAATATTGCTGAAGCTTTTGCTACTTCCAGGTTGGCCATTGTATCTAACACACTTTGTAGAAGCTACCACAATCTTACAATCTGAGTTTCAATCTTACATCGATGATCATCTGAAATCAGGCCCTCCACCCTAGAATTCACAGGTAGACATTTAGGAAAAAATGGTCTGAATGTGTCTGGCGACAGAAGCCAATTATGATCATAAATCAACACGTGTTTGGCATTTCCCACCCGCCATCTTGCACCCGCCTCAGTTATTTTTTGACTCGAGAATACTTACCCAAATATAAGCACACCACTGGCTTCCTTACTTTCTAGAAAAGATGATTTTGGAAAGTATCGAATCTTCAAAAAAATTTCCATTAATGAATATGGTACATCAATATTCTCCAGCATTGCTTCGCCAAAAGTGCTTCATTGAAACAGACAATCTCCCTAAAAATTCGATACTATGATTTGCACATTGACATCCAAGAAGCCCAATAAGTTTTCCTCTTCTCCTTAGTACTACCCTACCAAAATGAAATAAGTAAACTCTACACATCTCCACAAAGTTGAACGGAAGCTTGAACACACTCAGTGGGAATCGCTTGACCTACTTCCTTGATGAGTAACTCCTTACCCCCAATCGAAAATAGTTTTGGATGCTACTTCAAAATCTTCTTCTTTATCTTTTCCTTAATGTAGTAGATTTGAATTTATCTCTCCCAAGTCCCAATCGTTGTTGGAAGTCCAAGATGTTGTTCATAATGTGGGAATACTGTTCAAGCATAAAATCTGGATGGATGTGGAGGTCAGCGTGCAGTAGAGTTTGACTTTAATCATCACACAACATAGCTCTGATAGCTATTACTTCACCAAAAACTTGCAAACACAAGAGATCTCATAATAATGTCGACTGCCTAGTAAAAGTTCTAGTGCTTAAGTTAGGATTGGACAAGACAAAAGCGAAAATAAGGAGAAAAAGAAGAAAAAGTGAGTAAAAATATAGTTTACTAGGGTATCACTTAAGAGTTTGCATAGAGATGACGCTAAAGTAAGGAGAAAAAGATAGAAAAGCAAGTGAAAAGTAGTTTACTAGGTTACCACTTAAGAGTTTGCATATGATGCGAGGAAGATGATAAAAAATTGTTTGTATTTTACCAAAAATTAACCATTTTCTATAGGATTTGGCCTCATTTCATACGTGTGATTGCTGCAAGTTTTCTCGTAAAAAAACAAAAGAGAGAGAAAAAAATACGAAAATGATCACATTTTTTAATGTGTTTATTGAAATAATCTTGTTTTAAAAATTTTAACGAAATAAACCGTTAAACATATTATGTGATCATTTTATCTCATTATTCAAATATAATGAAACAACATATTTAGAGCACGAGTTTGGAGTTTTTGTCCGACGATATTATTGCTTTCGATTTGCCGATCGTGAACCATCAATTTCAGAGGTCTATAATGCTAACTCCAATATTGTAATATATCTTAAAACCATAATTGTTATACTCTTTTCTTAATTTCACGTTTTTTTCTTCTGAAAATAGAAAACCTAGATTTTTTTATAGGTTATAAACATGTACGTAGCTAAATGTGTTGGTGTGTGAGTTATCGACGGGTAAACATAGCTTAGAACTGTGTTTGAAACAGATAAAATTTGAAAGTAGTTGTATGCGTATTTGTTCGAAAGTGTCGTACTTAGCTGTGTTCGAAAGTGTGTTAATTTGATAATGTTTAAAAGTATCGTAATCTGCTGTGTTCAAAAGTATCTTTTTAAATCATACTCAAAAGTATCTTAATTTTAAAATATTCGAAAGTGTTGTGATGAAAAATATTCGAAAGTGTGTTAATTTAAGTATGTTCGAAAGTGTTGTGATAATCTTTGTTCGAAAGTGGGTTAATTTGAGGACGTTCGAAAGTATCGTGATAATCTGTGTTTGAAATTTTGTATATTTGAGAATGTTCGCAAGTGTTGTGATGCGTATTTGCAAGTATGTTATATTGTCAAAATTCGAAAGTGTGGGGAAGGGCATTGTTAACTCAATTTTAAAAATTTTTTTATATAAATAATGTTAAATTGAAACCATACATGTTCAAAATATATATGGCAAAGTTATTAATATATGCTAATCATATTAGCTCCCAGTATTTAATTTGAATCCCACACTCCTCGTATAGGACTCAAAAGTTTTGTTAGAATTTTATTATTAGTAGTAGTGGGGAATCAACATCTTATTAGAATTAACCAACTTCACATTTTTGAAATCTTGGTCAATTAACCCTAATAAGTAGGAAACTCATTTCTATTTACATCTCCATGTAAGATTTGATTCTTTGTTTAGCCCTAGCTTCGAATGCCT
>JAVXUL010000016.1:11477351-11503036 GCA_035590515.1 Trichilia minutiflora | reverse complement strand
AGTCACGTCTGTTTGAGGCTTGTGGGCGTGGGAACTACCTACTCCCATGCCATCACGATCTCGACTACCGGGGTGTGACAGGCTCGGAGGTATATATCTTTGGGGATATCAAAAAGGGCCGTGTAGGCCTTTAAGTCAGTCTCCAGGACTGTGGAAATGAACCAATCCTGTTCGTATGAAGACCGAGCCTCAAAAATAGGCTCGGGGCTGGCAACTAACTCCAAGCCTGCTCTTACGTTGTCTTCCCCTTCAACAGCCTCGGGTCGGGTCAAAGAGCTAGAAATAGATGCCATTTCTGCTCATAAAACAAGGGGTAAAAAGGGGTCAGGCGGCTGTTTAGGGATCATTGACAACCCTACAATGCTTTTCTACTCGGTCCCTAGCAGACCTCTTATCCTAACAGTTTCCTATTACACCTAAACATGCATCCATAATATTTCGTTCACAGTACAGAAAAATATAGCCGTAAATCTGAAGAAAAGTGGGAAAAGACTTACCAAGTGAGATGAATCGCAGATTTGTTCGGAGAGAATGCGAGTTGGGAATGCTAAAAACTTCTTGTTCTCGGAGAATGCTTTGCAGAGTACACTCGGAGTGCTTTTGCTTGCAAGTGAAGATAGAAAGGGAAGAAAATATTTTCCAGAAAAGGGACGAGGTATTTATAGAAAACCTAAAGAAACCTCGATCATTGATTCTGATCCAACGGACAGTGGGATGCCACATCACCCTAATACAAAACGTTAAGGGTCATTTTTTTAAAAAATTTAAATGAGGTGGGATCCCCCTGACGGTTATATTATGATGGCCCGAGTATCGCGGCCTTTCAGACTGATCTATCAATGGGGTAACAACACGTGTAGTGACGATTGTATTCCCAAAGAAGATAACCAAAATGTAACAGTAGTCGAGCAGAAGCTGATTAGTTTTCAATTAAAGTCTCATTTAATTAAAATTGGGAGCTTAGTGTTTAGGTATTTTGTCAAGGCCCAGCCCATGGGTCCAGGCCCATCATATAGGCATATTAGCTCCGAGTGAACCCCTTGATACGACGTTGTCCCAAGAAGCCATCTATACCTTATGGAAATAGTGAGATCGCCTCGGGAACTCTGTCCAAGGCTACTGGTCAGAAAGTCTCCTTTGAGTTATTCATGGTTAATTCGTACTTGGGAACAGGGTCTTCAACGACAAGCCTTCTAGGCTCGGGGGGTTGGGCTGATATGACCCATATAAAACTGCAGGGATTCACGAGTACCAGGGGTATACAAGCCTTCATAACACTATATTCTGGTGTCATCAAAGCCATAGCTCGCTGTATACGGGCCTCCCGAGAATTAGGAGAATTCATTCTCGGGAAAACTAGAAGCTTCACTCGGAGGAACATACACTCGGGGTCTCGGGATTGACGTGGCAGAAACAGTATTATAGTTTTTCACGCCCCCTGACTTTTGCAGCAGATTATCTTGGACATGTCAACCATGCAGCAACACGTGTTCAAAGGTACGAACTCCTAGGCTTAAAATATACAGCATTCAAAAATCAAGAGAGGTACATTCCTATGACATTCTATCACAGTCTAACACATTCTTACACACACTCTAAGACGTTCTATCACTTTTCTCGGTTACGTTCTGCATTATTTTCAGAGAATAGAACATTCTATGCTTGCATGCTTTCCTCCTTTCATACACATTCTCTCATATACTAAGTAAAACCCTCTCTGACTTAAGTATCGGAGGGTTTTCGTCGAAAAACCAGTTTTATCCTTGAGGTGTTCAGTGTTTTGCAGTTTCAGATTAAGAAACGAAATGAGAAGATCAGTTGGTGCTTGAGGTTGAGGACGACACCAACTTCTTATGTCAACATTATTAATAATAAATATAAACATTTTAACAATTATTTTAAGGGTATTTATTAGTAAAATTTAATTACATATTATGTCTATATTCAACTTTTTTAAAACCTTAAGGATCTGAATGTTATTATCCTTAATTAAAAATATGAAAGTTGGATTTGCTTTGAAGGTCATCTGCTACTTGGTGAATCTCTTTGTCAAGCTCTGTCGATTTAGTTTATAATATAATTTAATTTATAATATAATGGCATAAATTAAATTAATAATTAATCCGTGAATCCCGTATTAATTTATTAAAGAAATAAAATTATTAAAGAAATAAATTTTCCAAAATAAAAAAATAAAAATTACAGATGTGGAATGAGGTGGCTCATTGGTGATCTACTAATCCCAATTAAAGTTTCAATCCACGCGCTATCACACGCTCCAATCAGAATCAGAGAAATTCCCACTTAAAAAGCTCCTTTTGATTGTTGAATAAACCGTGGGCCTCAAAATTTAAATTACCCAGAGCTACCCCTGAATAACGCGTTATCTAAACGCACCAATCAGAAACTGAACTAGCTACAATTTATCGACTGATTCAAGAGAGTGAAACACACGCCCAGTAACAGAGTACGGAAACGCTTTTTTCACGCTTTTCAAGTAAGGAAACTTTTAGCATTATTTGAGACCTTGACATGTAACATTTTCTCGTTTATTATTTTATTATTAATTTATAATAAAATTTAATATTTAATATAATAATTAATAATAAAATTTAAAATATATAATTTATCAAATATATAAAATTTAATAAATATTTTAAAAATACTTTTTAGCATAATTTTAAAATAATTGTTTTTATCTTTTTATAAGTTATATAATTTAATTTTTTTTAAAAAAATTGATGTTGGTATAGAATAATTAGGTTTAATAGTGTATTGGTCAAACTATAATATATCAATGTATACGCTCATACATTCTCAAAATAAAAAAAGTATACATAATTAATAACAATTTTTTATTTTTTTACATTAGAATAATACAACAATAATCTAATATTTAATTTAAATTATTTTAATTCAATTTTTTTTAAAATCTTACATACCCAACTCTCCTTTTGAACATTAACAAATATTAAAAAATCCATTTTATACGTAAAATTTATTTAATTTTACATTAAAACCCCTCTATATTACAACATAGTTTAAAATTTAAAACTCTTATACTATTTCAAAAATTTTATTAATTAAATTAATTAACATTTATTCCTTATAATATACACGCAACTTAAAATTTCTACGCAGGGAGCCCACGATATGATTCGGGGCCTAGAGTCTCATAGGACGATCATTATTAAAAAATGTGCGTTCGTCAGCATGACATTTTTTTAATTAAAAAATAAATAAATGGTACAATTTTTCTTTTTCATTTGTTTTAAAAGAACTATTGAGTGTACGCCGCCGTCAAGACTTAAGCGTCCTCATCCGAATTTATGCGCGCTCCAAGCTGGACCTTACGTGCCATGATCACTATCTTATATTCTTTAATTGGAAAATTATCTTCATTTATTTATGTAAAAAATAAAAATTAAATAAATATAAAAATGGTTAGCTGTTTTATGTATAGTATATTTTATTTTTTTATTAATTTTTTATCACTTGTTTTATTTAATTTCATGATGTGAGTACAATGTTTTAAGAGTAATTAATATTTTATTAATAATTTTGTTTATGGGATTATTCATTCAAGTGGCTTAATTATGAATTTTTTTTATATATACCAAAAATCTTAATCTATTAAATTAGAGATAGGAATTAGTTGAATTGATCTATCATCATATTATAAAATTCACGATTTAATCTTTTTAATATTTTAATAAAATAATATTTTTAAGGTTTGAATTTGAGACTTTTTAAAAGTTTAAGTCCTTATCGTTCGACTAAACCATGAAAAAAATGCTTGATTATTAATTTGTTAATTAAATATTCTTTAAATTAAATTAACATTAAATATGACTCATGCATTATGATAGATATAACAAATAAATTATGTTTTATTTGGTGGGTTCATATTTTTATATAAAAAAATCAATAATAAAAATTTTTTTATATAAATTATTGTATATATACAAATTAATGTGACATAATTACATTGATATCACCTATCTTATATTTTAAAATTATACTGCTTTTCTTATAATTTAAAATTGATCTTTTTTTTTAAATTAAGAAAACTTATAATAGTTATTTATGATGCATTATTTGGATGTTAAATATTTATTTTAAATATAATTATTATAAATTTACTTAATTTTAAATATAAAATAATTTAAAAACACTTTACTTTTTTTAACATAAAAATATTCTTCTTTATTTAATTTTGAATATTTTCTAATTAATGTATTTAAATTTAACAAATGAAAAGTCACGACACTTTATTTTTTTTATATTATTCTATGCGATTAACTTTAGATTTTTTTATTAATATATAATATTGATTTAAAATTTTATACCGACATTAAATATTTAGTTTCGAAGGTTACGAAAAAAATTTATTATACTATTTAAAAGATTACGATCTTATCTAATAATTTTTTGACCCATGACAAAGTGTATCTCTTATATAAAATTAAGAATCATTGATAAATAAATTCGAATAAAAAATTTATCTATTATGATTCTAACACTAATGTTATTTGAATTATTCATAATTTAAATAGGTTAAATAATTCGATTCTTAGTTAGTGGATATATTAATAATGAAATATGGTTATAAATAGTAATAGTTGGCCTTAAAATATAATTGATGAAGCAAGCTGGTTTGGTGGAGATTCATGAACACAAGAAAAGATGTGGTGGCCTAGGGTTGACCAAATTAGGTAAGTTCATTGAGTTTTTCACTTAATTTTTATTTTTATTTTTATTATTTTTAAAATTCTTTGTTGAATATCTTTTTTTCAAAAATTATATTGTAACACCATTTTGATGTCCAAATTACTAATTAATAATACTAAATTTAATAATTTAATGTTTTTTCAGAAAATAACCAAATTATTTTGGTGTTGTGCAGGGAAAAAATTAATAATTAATAGATTATTTTTTTTACACTAACTTAAAAAAATTTATAATTTAATTAAAATATCTAATTTCAATTAAAAATATATATTGATAATTTTTATATTTAAAGCATGTTTATAATTATTTTATTTTTCAAAAAAAGAAATCCTTAATTATAAGTCCAAGAATTATTTTTTTCTTTTATAAAAATTTGTGCATTATTTACTTTTTAAGTAGAGCCTCAAAATTAAGATAACATATGAAAAATAGAAAATAATTAATTTATTTGGCTAAGGATTATTCTAACTTCCTTATTGTTTAGGGCATCATTAATAAGACAAGAAAAATATACCTTAATTTATATTATTTATAAAAGGAGTTTTGCTATATTAAGTCAAGATTTCTATGTTTAATAAGTATATTTTTTAATTTATTAAAATTCATCATTAATTATAATATTAATAACAAAAAATTATTATAAATAATAAATATACTAAGAGTACTTGTTATAAATTTTTTTATAAAAATTCAAGAAATTTAATATATTATTTTATTATAATTTATTAATTTCTAAGTGAAATAAAAAAAAAGAAGAGGGTAAGTAAGCCTTTTGGAAAATGTGTATGTTGGGTCATTATCGTTTATTTATGAGGATTGAGTTGAGTCTCTTCTATTGTATTGGGAAGGATGGTCCAATGAAATAATAGTCAACCACAAAATTGAATTGATTATTTATTGTTGTATTTGAAGCTTAGATTAGATCTAGGGTTTTTCAAAATTTCCTTTAATTTTCAAATTTATAATAATATTTTTTTCAATATTTAAGATGAAATATTGAACATCAAAGTTTGGTCAACATTCAAATCCAAGAGTATAGTATATTTTTTAAAAAACGAAAATCAAATTCAAATAGAAACATCATGATGAATGCATAAATATGTGGATGAGTTAATTTAATTAAATATTAAATTAAAAATATTTTAAAAAATAAGTAAACATGAAACCTTATTTTAATATATTTCTAAAAATATTATATAAATTACATATTAATCATACAAATATTTAAAATAAATATAGAAAAAAACTAAAATGACATATTTACATAGTTTTCACATATTAAAAGAGATGGAAAATATATAATAACCTCAAATCATAATCAGGTTCATATTTCCTAAGTACCTATGCTTTGATTCTTAAAATTAGCAAGGCTTTATAGCCCTTCAGAAACTGCATGTGGTCTTGACAATTTTATCAGATGAATTGCATTCTCCTTCTTACTTCAATTAGCTCTTTCCTCAGGCACTGAAAAAAAGTATTTTTTTTTCTTTCTATTTTTAGTTAAAAATCTAAACCAAATTCATGTAATATGATAATAAATAGTATTATTTTTATAGCTAAAATCTGAAAAGAATAATTCAATAAATAGCAAAAATCCAATCCCAGCCGCAATCCATGGAAACTGACCAACTCCGTGCATGAACCGTCGAAAACAGCCAACCAATTACAGTTCAAAGAGAGATTTTTTTTTCCTTAAAACCATTTGTCAAGTAAAAACACAATTACAGTAAAGAAGAGGAGGGGAGGTTTACTGACAGTCGTTGCATATTTATAATCATCGCGTAGAGACAAGACATAACCAACAAATTCACATGAAAAAAGCTAGGAAGAAAAAGTAGAGTCGTTGCCTAGGAATGATATTTTTTATTTCCAAGTTGTGTTTCCGTTTAATATTCCATTTCTGCACAATGTCATCACATTTTTTTTTTTAATTTTCTTGGACTCCAAGATTTTCTCGGGACATTAGTTTATTAGTTTTCAGACAATAGAGAGAGTGATATAGACATGTTTTTTTTTTTTTTGGACTTTTGGGGAGAGAGAGAGAGCGAGAGAGAGAGAGAGAGAGCAAGTTGATGATTGTAGTTGTTTGTTTTTGGCAGCAATTTAACCTTTTTTTATGGGACCTTGAAATCCTTTTGCCTTTAAAATCAAGTGGGTTCAATTCTTTGTTTTTGTTTTTGAGGCCCTACTCTCCCACTTGCTGCCCTTTGCTGTTTGCCCTTCTCCTGAAGCTGCTCTCGTTTTTTCTAGTACTGGCTCTTTATACTCTTTATCCGAAGAAAGATCCATTTTTTTTCTTCTCAATATGGATATCTGTTTACTTATCTTGAGCAGTGGAAGAAGGTAATGTACTTTGTCAAGATATTTGAGATGTTGGGATAGCTTGGATTGTATTGTATGTTATTTGTTTGATTTATGATCTCCAAGGGTGGGTCTTGTTTGTTCTCTGAAAAGTTGGATGTTATCTTTCGATTAAAGTATCTGGGTCCTTTTGATATTGGACGAGCTTTACTGAATTTTTGCTTGAAATGGTTGTTTTTGTTGTTTCGTTGTTGGCTACTGGATATGATAGGTTGATTTGGTATCATATGGTGACCCAAAAGGTATCATTTGGGTTGCTTTGAACTTTCTGTTTTTCTTGTGATTTGGATTGAGATTGATTTTGAGATTTAGATTTCATGCTTGGTCCGAGACAATGGAGATGTTTATGGCAAGATTTTTATTTCTTTAGTATTCAATACGTTAGCTTTGTTGACATAATATGAGGAACCTCTTGAAGAAGCTGCATATCATGTCTAATCAATCCGAAGATGCAGCAGGGTCAACTTCTTGGAAGGGGAGTAAGTCAAATGAATCATCTTCTACTCAAAATCCTGAGCACAAACCCATTTCAGGTCTTTCAAATTGGTTAAATTCAGTTGTGAATAAAAGAAGTCCAAGTCCACCATCTTCATCGAATGTCAAACGGGCAGAGAGAACAGAACCCACGGATTCTGCAAGCACTTCTGGTTTAGATGTTACTCTAGATACTATGCCACGTGATTCGGGGTCTAGTAACTCAAGAGATCCTGATATAGAAGAGGAATATCAGATACAATTAGCTTTGGAGTTGAGTGCAAAGGAGGATCCCGAGGCAGTTCAGATTGAGGCTGTAAAGCAAATCAGTTTGGGCTCTTGTGATCCCGAGAAAACTCCAGCTGAAGTTGTTGCTTATAGATACTGGGTACGTTTTGAAGTTTTGCCTCTTCAACTTCTAGTTTGATTGATTCAATCATTCAAGTTTTGTTTCACTTAATTTCAATAGTTATGCTAATACCTTTTATGGGAGGGAACATTTGCATTGTTTTTAGTTTGATTTTGAATTGCATTTGCTCACTTCTGGTCTTTCTTTCTGATTGGCCAAGAAAATTTCATATGTAAAATGATCATTGCAGATACTTTTTCCTTTTTATCACAATATAGAGGAATCCAAATCTCAGAATGCCTTGCTTGGATTGAAACTATTCATTAGGTGGTGAGTTACTCAACCACTTGAATTAATGGCCTTTCACCAATGTGAAGATGGGGAATTGTATGTTACTATATTCGTTGTACTTGTTCCCAGGCAGTAATCATTAAGATCAGGATGATATATCATTGTTGTTGGAAATCAACCAGCAAGTATCATGCTCACAATATGCTGCCTTTTTAATTGTACTTGAAAACAATGTTGCTAAGTATATTAACAATTTTTCATGTTTTTAAAACTTATTTATTGCATTTTTTCTTAACCATGCATATCTTTTTTTTCCTGATACCTAATTACAACAAAGTCATTGGTCTTTGCTTTTGAAATTTTAATGTGGTAATTAAATCAAAAGTAAGCTATTGAGGGGATAATTATCTTCTCTCGGTATATTAATTATTCATGAGTTTGTTGAACGTGGAAGATGTCTGCATTTGTAGAAGCTGGATGTCTATATGCTGTATACTATGTCTAATTGTTATTTGTATGTTTGGCATTATTCTTTCAAGAATTATTTTGCTTCATGTTTATTCCTTTCTAACCTGTCTCATATCGTAGATTTGTCCGTGGTTCACAGAATTACAATTCTCTTAGCTATGATGACAAGATCATGGATGGATTTTATGACCTCTATGGAATCCCTACTGCATCCACCGTAGACAGAATGCCATCCCTTGTTGATCTACAAGGAACACCTGTTTCAGATTGTGTTACCTGGGAAGCAGTTTTGGTCAATAGGGCTGGTGATGCTAATTTGTTGAAACTTGAGCAAGAGGCCCATGAGGTGACTGTCAAATCAAGATCACAGTCTCTAGCATTTGTGGGTAGTGATTTGGTGCGAAACGTTGCTATTTTAGTAGCTAACTACATGGGTGGACCAGTTGAGGATCCTGAAAGCATGTCAAGAGCATTTCGAAGTCTTAGTTACAGTTTGAAAGCAACTCTTGGTAGCATGGTTTTTCCACTTGGTTCCTTGACTATTGGTTTGGCTCGTCATCGAGCATTGTTGTTTAAGGTACTTACTGCACTCATACGATTATTTTTTCTGGTAAGATGCTGCACACGATTTTTTATGGTTTAGATTTTGGTATTGTTCTAATTAGAGTAGAATGGCACAAAAAGAACTGTCCATGTAAGCTGAATATATGTATCACAATAAAGACTTGGTTAAGCTCAAAATATTGATAAACATATTCAGAGTGTTGACATCAATCTCAGGTTATTGGGAGCTTTTTGTTCCAAATTCCAAAATTTAATTGGATGATTGACAGAAAAAGTGCCTTCTTGAAATAATTGTTACCATAGCTTTTCTTGTAGTGATCAAAATTTCTGTACTTTATGTCTGTATTTTAAATCGGTTGGTCTCTGAAATGCGGTCTCAAAAATTATCTTGGTACCATGATGTTATCCCATTAACTAAATTAGAGCATATTTCTTCAGAGGTCTGAAAGTCTACATAGTGGTTCATAGAAAATTGTAAAATTTTATATTCCATTTCATTTCTTTCACAACTCCTATATCAAGTCACAGCTACTAAGTGATCAAGGTCAATTACCTCATTCTATATATACCTCTTTTTCTGATTGATTTTTTATGGTGTATATTTCTTACAATTAAAATAATTAATGTACATTTCTTATTTTGTCATTCTATTTCCAATCAAAATTCTAAAGCTATCCTAGTTGTTGTCTTGCAGAGTATATAATAAATCATACCTAGAAATTGGATTTGAACTTATCCTACTTTCTGAATTTTGTGCTGTTGTGACATTTCACTTACCCAGGGGGTGCAGTTGATATAACTTGGGTTAATACAAAGTTTGAGTGGCAGAAATAACTTGTTCTTCTGGCACTGCCAGAGTAATATATAATCTCAAGGTGATATGGTTATACCATTGTCGCGTATATTAAATTCGACTTGTTGTCGAAAACACAATTAATGGGAGGCATGATGTTGCTTAATTATTTGACGCCTATTTGACCTGGGAGTATTATAATATTACAAAATCATTCCATCTCTAATTTTTTTCCTATCATGATGCTACAAGCTTCTTATTTATTTTTATGAATATTTTGCTATCTTGAGTTTCATAGATGCTTGGTTCCTTGTAATACTTGTTTTATCAATTTACCTTAATTCCTGAAAATCTTTCGACAAATAATTCATCTGCCACTACGTGATCGACATGGTATGTAGGTTTTGGCTGATAGTGTGGGGATCCCTTGCCGGTTGGTGAAGGGACAACAGTATACAGGTTGTGAGGATGTGGCAATGAACTTCGTAAGGATTGATAATGGAAGGTAATTACTTTTACAATTTGAACTTAATATTTTCCCAATGTGAACAAACGTAGCAAACCAAGGATTTTGTTCTCTCTAGTTAACAAGTTTATCCAAGTAGGATGCTTTGTTTTTGTTTCTGTGTGGACAATCAGTTTTTCTGTATTTGCTGCTACTATGTTGTAGATTTGTTGTACCCAAAATTCATTCTACAAGGTTCTCATAGCCAAGAAATTTTTAGGGGGTTTCATTATCTTAAGATTTATGTGTGGTTCTCGCCTTTGTTTAATCAATTAAGTGGCTTAATAAGGTCACAGTTGATAATACGACTACCATTCTGGCCATGAATTGTTTGGTTTGTGTTGTAAACTATTGACCTATTTTTAAGATTATAATGATGGATAATGTGAATTTCAGGGAGTACATTGTTGACCTGATGGCAGATCCTGGAACTCTTATTCCTTCTGATGCAGTTGGATCACATGTAGAATATGCTGACCCTTTCTTTACAGCCAGTCCTTTGTCTAGAGACATTGACTCATCCCATATGGCTTCATCCAGCAGTGGGGTTGGGAGCTTATTTGAAGAACCTTCTGAGTTTGGAACACTCTACAAGAGATCTAGGTTCAGGAACTTTGCTGGTGGATCAGGTCAATCTGACGACAGAGGACAATCTGCTGCATTTTTTAATCTATCTAGTACAACTGAAGGTGAGGAGGAATCCAAAATGTTCTTGGAGGATAAAAATCCTCCCAATATGGAGAAGGTGCGAGGAGTTCCCAACAAGCCTAATTATCCTCAAATGCATGCAAGATCTCCTTCCTGGACTGAAGGTGTTAGCTCTCCTGCTGCTCGTAAAATGAAAGTGAAAGATGTTTCAAAATACATGATTGATGCTGCTAAAGAGAATCCACAATTAGCTCAGAAACTTCATGATGTATTACTTGAAAGTGGTGTGGTAGCTCCCCCTAACTTGTTCACTGAAATTTATGCTGAGCAATTAGATGCGTCAACAGCTGAGGTGAAGTCCCCGACTACAACTAGGGATGAAAATAAACAGAGTATCAGAATCCAAGAAGGAAATAACCAAGATGATCCAAGTGTAGTTTGTTTTTTGCCTCCTCTACCTCCTCCTCGACCCTATTCTAGGGCAACTCCTTTTGACCAACCTGAGAATATTAAACCTGCAGAAGGTTCAGGGTTGAGTCATCAGTCTGATATAAGGGAAGCCACTGGACTACCTGTTTCAGCACAATCCGAAGTAACAGGCATAAAATACCGAAAAGATGTCCCTGTTGCTGCTGCTGCAGCAGCAGCTGCAGCAGCTGTTGTCGCATCTTCAATGGTAGTTGCAGTAGCAAAGTCAAGCACTGACTCAAATCTGGAACTTCCAGTAGCAGCTGCTGCCACCGCCACTGCTGCAGCTATGGTAGCAACAACTGCTGCTGTGGGTAAGCAGTATGAGCAGGCAAGGGGTGATGGAGATGCAGATTCTGCTGGTTATGAGCCTCGTGGTAGTGGTAGTGGAGGCCAGGAACATGATTCATTGGTGGCAAATTCAGAAGCTGAGAGGGTATCAGATCGATCGGCTGGTAATGATAGCTCAAAATCTGATGTTGGCCTTGATGATGTTGCAGAGTGTGAGATTCCATTGGAGGAAATCACCTTGGGTGAGCGTATCGGACTTGGTATTGACTCGTAAATTATACTGGTTTTTCTAGTACTACCCATTGTTAGATAATCTAGATTCCAGTTGTATTAAGTAAGTATGATCTTTTGGCTGATTTTTGTGTTGCAGGATCATATGGAGAGGTATATCGTGGGGAATGGCATGGGACAGTGAGTTTTCTTTTACCGAACCTAAAACTTAACCTTGTTTCTTTTGTTTTATGCCTATAAAGGATCTAATACTTTCCATTTGCTTTGTTTTGAGGGGCATTAATATCTTTGTACAAATCTACCTGGTAGAAAGCCCATTCCGTAGCTCATTATAAGCCGTTTGGTGGGCAAAATGACAAAATATAATAGAATTTCAGTCGAAAATCTGAACTAAATTGAATATTATTTATTAGATATTTTGTTGAAGAATGGGACACCTCAAGAAAAACCGAATTAAGAACTGTCTAAGCCTATATAATTATTTTATGAAATATATGAAGAGCCGAAGTATGCAGGATTTTACCTATTGGGTACGTGAAGTTCTGAAGTCTTTCACATTTCTTCAATAAAACCTTATTTGGCTTAAGATTTATGAGAGTTTTCCATATCTGTTCATATGCATGGCTCAAAGCATCTGATTGCGATCTGTTGGTCAAAGACTAGGACTATGATGGCCATCATTTCATTAGGCTTGGAAATAGTCTTCTGCATAAAAGGCGTGTATTGGAATACCTCTGGATGTTGGTTTTTGTTTGTAGAGTCAGAAGTTTACATGGACCTACTGGGTGGTCAAAACAGATCGAAGCTTAGCGTTATCTAATTGAATTAATGGCATCAATTGGAACAGTTCTCTCGAGGTTATAGCAGCATCATTGGAGCTTATCTTAAATGTTGTCATTGAGCCAGAGCCTGCATCACAAAGAATGTTTTTCGAAATATATATTTATGTGAAGATTAGATTAGCGAATCAAGTAGTTTGTATGAAATAATAAGAAATATAGAATTTTCTTCATATTTTACATGGTATCAGAGCAAGTTGGAGAGGTTTGAGACTTGAGTTAGGGTTACTTGCTTTTATGCAATGATGTGCTGTCTTTAAAGCGGTTATTGAGCATAGGGTTAATTTAATTTGTCTCTTTTTGTTAAGGCTGTCAAAGTCAGCGAAATTTAGCGTATTATTTTGCTCGAGAAAAAAATCCAGAAAACCCTAGCCACTAGTCTGCCACCGCCGTCACCGCCACCGCCACCATCCATCGATTGGAGGCCTCCAATGCACTCAGACTAAGCCAGCAGCCAAACCCTGATTGTTCTTCACTGTTGATTTCGCTGGACCTCTACCAAGACGAGATCGCAGAAGCCGAATACCGCCCCCTTTTGTTCAACGCCGAGAAAAGCGTGTTCCTGAGCACCGCCAATTTCAATCCACTCAGATTCTGTCGGGCTGGCTTCATTTCTGACCAAGTTTCGCCATTGATTGCCTCACTGTTCGCCAAAATTGAGAACCAAATTCCTGCGAACTTGCAATAGTCTTTCAACTTTTTTCGGCGAATCACTACGACTACCGACAAATCCATCATCACCAACAAAGTCCTTGGCTTGAGTTTTTTCATATCTGACCATCACAACCGTGTTATACTGCCTCTATATCAGATTGCAGGGTTTGGTCAGAATCGAATATCTGAGTTTCACCATCACAGCCATATTCTGCCACCTCTAATATCAGATTGCAGGTTTGGGTCAGAATCGGGTAGCTGAGTTTCAGGTCACGCAGGTTGCGGGTCAACAGCAGTTTCTGGTCCAGATTCATTCTTTGTTGGGTTTGTTATTTGAGGGTCAGATTCAGATTGTTGGTTTGTAGATTTCTAGCCACCAGACTCTCGTTCAATTCAAAAGAAGACGGTGAATAAGCTTTAAGCAATTTAGCACATCGTTCTAAGACTGTCGTTAACTCAGAAGAAGATGGCGAACAAACTCCAAGTAATTCAACAAATCATTTTGAGATTTCCATTCAACTTAGAAGAAGACGGTGGATATAACTAAGAGCAATTCAGCATGTTGTTATGAGAATCTCGTTCAACTAAAAAGAAGTCTGACCAAATTCTGAGCAATTTTGCCTGTTGTTTTGAGACTTGTTCTCGGAATCAAGAATCGACTTCCGCTATGCCGTTTGAATTGAATAATTAGCTCGAAATATATTAGTATCAAGTTAGGTCCTTATGATATGTACACACTAGCTTGAGGGAGAGCATTAGAAATATATATATATATATATATATATATATATATATATATATTAAAAGATTAGCTTTAATTAGGGAATCAACCTCTTTCCTTATTTGTGTTTATTTGGTTCTATATATGCATGTAGTTAGTCTATATCAAATAATGAGAAATATAGAATTTTCTTCGTACTTTACAGATGTCAATAGAACCATGAAGGAGAAAGGTATTGGTTATATATGTGGTTATTCTGCATCTGGTACTTGTGCATACCCGCCTGTGTTTCATATTTTTCTTTTCTCAGCATACTTCTCACATTGCATTAGTTTTCTGTTATTTAAATCATGGTTATCTAAAATCTACGTTTGACAGTACTATTAGACCACCTGCCTTGTCCTTGGAACCGGTCTACATATTTCAGGCCCAAAAAGTGTTTACTGATCTTTCTATTATGAAATTCATCCTGTAATTTCAAGTGTGAGGTCTTGTTTATACATGCTATGGGATGATTCTTTTATCTTTTACTTTTAGCTAGAAAATTAACTATTTAAATGGATGTCCTTATTTTTCACATTAGTATAATTTGTTATAATTCCTCATCGCTCAAGATACATATGATGAAGTTTTTGTTCGACTTTGTAGGAAGTTGCTGTGAAGAGGTTCCTAGACCAGGACATTTATGGTGAAGCACTTGAAGAATTCAGAAGTGAGGTACAAGATTCTCCTGACTCTTTCTCTATGTTAGATATTCATTGATCTTTTTCCCTCTAGTGTAGAGCATGAGTAAGTATTTGTGTTCCTTGTCATTGGAGGTGGATCACCTTGTGCTTTGTATGCACTCACTAATCGTATCAATGTAGCAGACACCTTCCTGATTCAAAACCAATAGTTGGTGGTCATTCAACATTTCTCAAACTAGTTATGATGGAATCCAATCAATTTATGTTTGTTGAATTACCACTTGATCTAAAAGCTTAAACTTTAAGGTTAAGGCCCAAACAATAGTATACGAGCTATTTATCATTTCCCTTTACGTGCAAGGCCAATTTCCTTTATTAGGCTTATCGCATGGTCTAAATAATTGTCTTATTTAGTTTTTAGTGTTTGTGAGAATTTGAACACTAGACCATGAGTTGTGTGCTCTAATATCATGTTAAATTTACACTTAACCTAAAATCTTAAAAAGGATAGAGAATAAAAATATAAAATGATTGAATGAATTACATATATTATGGTGCAAAGGGATTTAAAAATCCCTTCTAGGGTACAGAAAAGGAAACTAATCTTTCTAATTAAAGGGAAAATAAAACTGATTTCCTAATATCTCTCTAATAGCTCATGTATACAATAGCTATCTAAATATAATATATAATTATAGAAATCACGCAAATCTTCCAACACTCCCCCTTAAGCTGGCATAAAGATATCACTCATGGCGAGCATGCTAACAAATTTTTTGAATTGTGCCTTCAGAAGTGCCTTAGTGAAGATGTTCGTAACTTGGCTAGTGGTTGGTATGTAAAGCATGCATGTCACACCACTATCCAACTTCTCTTTATTGAAGTGTTTATTCACTTCTACATGTTTTGTTCTTTCATGTAGAACCGGATTGTAAGCAATTAAAATCGCTGCCTTGTTATCACAATAGACTTGAGCTTAGGAATAGGAATCTTATACTCTTTCAAAAATCTTTTTATCCAGAGGACTTCACAATATCTATGTACGATTGAATGAAATTCAGCTTTAGCACTATTCCTTGCCACCACACTCTATTTTTTGCTTCCCCAAGTAACCAAATTTCCTCTTAACAAATGTGCAATAACTTGAGGTGGATTTTCTGTCATTTATATTATCTCCCCAATTGCATCAGTGTAAGCTTTAGTGCCTGTTTGGCACAGCTTTTTCAGTACTTCTCAACATTTTTTTCTTAAAAGCTGTGCCAAACAGATAAATATAAAAAGATTTTGTGTAAAATGTCTTTTTACATTTAAAGTATAAAAAAGAACTTTTTAAAAAGCTGGGAAAGAGGAGCTTTCTCTTCTTTTCTCATTTAATGCATAGATAATATTTGTTTTATTCTAAAAATATCTTTCTTAACTCCTTCCTTCAAATGTTTTTGTTTAATCAAATCAAATACCCTTTATGATATCCTTTAACTTTGAATTCAACTTCAAGCTGCTTCTTAATATTGTTAATCTCAAGAATATCATCTCTAGTCATGATTATATTGTCAACATACACAGCCAAGACAGCCACTTTACCTTCGGTGGATTGTTGGTAAAACGAAGTATGATTTGGTTGACTTTGTGAGAAGCCACATCTTTTAATAACATTGCTAAAGCGCTCAAACCAGGCTCTTGGAGACTGTTTTAGGCCACAAATGACTTTTACAGTTTGCACACTTTACCATTCCCAAAATTTTCTTCAAAGTTAGGTGGCAAGTCCATATCCACTTCCTCTTATAAATCTCCATTAAAAAACACATTTTTCACGTCCAACTGCTGAAGTGGCCCGTTGGAATTAACTGCAAGAGACATGAGTATTATGATGGAATTGATCGTAGGAACAGAACAAAAGTCTCTTGGTAATCTATACTATGAGTCTGAGTGAATCCTTTTACTATAAGTCTGACTTTATATCTTTCCATACTTTTGTTTGCCTCACACTTCACTGTAAATATCCATTTACAACTTTCTGTCTTCTTGTCTTTGGGTAGATCACATACACTCCAATTGTAATTCTTCCTGAGAGCATTCATCTCTTCTATCACTGCTAATTTTCAATTAGAATCATTTAATGCATCTTGGATAATTCTTAACATATCTTTTGCCTGCAATGGGTGAAAAACTATCATCAGCTATTCTAACTTTCTCGGCACCTTAACAAGGAAAATATGAGCTAAGCAATTGGGAACAACTTGTAATGTGATCTGAACACCCTGAATCAATGATCCCAGACAACAGTGTGCAAAAGAATTTCTACCTAATTGTGCCACAGACCTGAAAAGAATACTAGGTGATGGCTAGGATTTTAGTATCTTAAAGAGGTGATCTAATTGCTCTTTATTAAAGGGTGAAGATTTGGCTTCATTAGCATTGGCTATGCTTTGTTCACCAGACCTATTTCCCTTACCATTAGATGGCTTACTGTGTAGCTTGTAGCAATTCTCCCTGGTATGGCTCATTTTTCCACAGTAGTCACAATGCAAATTATTTGTCTCCTCCACGTTGGTTTTGGAGCAGTTTGTGACTGACCTAGGCTTCGGGAGTTGCTAGGGCTGATCCTTCTATAGCTTTGGTTGCCGCAAAGGCCTTGTTTCCCAGCATCACATGTCTGTGAGTCTCTTCTCGGTGTACTTTAGCAAATACCTCTTCAATGGGTTACAACGGATTTCTCCCAATAAGTTGACCACAAACCTCATCGAATTCAATATTTAAGCTTGTAAGAAACTTAAGAATCGACTGACATTCCCCATTTTCTTGTAATGGTTGAAGTCCTCCATTGATGTCCACTTGTAGTCATTGAAAAGGTCGAGATCCTACCAAATCTTTTTCAGAGAATTAAAGTATTTTGTAACGAAATCCTCACCTTGATAAATTTCTCCAAGTCATAGGGTCAAAACTTGTACACTTAGGATTGGTTTCCAAGATTAGAATACATCTTTGAAACAGTGTCCCAAAGATCCTTAGTGGTGGAGTAGCACATATAATTCGGTCCAATCTCCTCTACCATGTCCTTGATGAGCCATGTCATCACCATTGAGTTCTTAGCATCCCAAATGGCGTAGGCAGGGTCCTTCATGTCAGGCCTATTTGAATCTCCTGTGAGATAGCTGATCTTACTTCTTCCCCTGATGTACATTTGGACTGATTGTGATCACCAGAGGAAATTGTTGCCATTTAACCGGATTATGGTTAACTGAATAGGGTGACTTTCAAAAGGGTTCCGGGCGATTTGAGGGTCAATTTGAGGAGATTGAGGGTAAGAGGACTTGAATGTGAATTTAGACATATTAGGGAAAAAAACAGATTCAATCCCCAGGATTTTTTTTTTCTGATTTGATACCAGAAAGACCGAGAATAAAAATATGAAATCATTGAATGAATTGCTATGTTGTGGTGCAAAGGGATTTAAAGATCCTGTCTAAAATTGATTTCCTAATATCTCTCTAAAAGTTCATGTATGCAATAGCTATCTAAATATATAATTACAGAAATTACGCAAATCTTGCAACACTTAAAATTTTTAAGGTAAAGGCACAGACAATAGTATATAAGCTATTTATCAATGCCAATTTGTCTTATTTCTATGATCATATGCTCTTATTGTTCACCTTCTATAACTTCGATGGTCCTTTTGCTGAAAGACATGGAAAGTATGAACTTGTTGAGCCTAAACTTCTGCTTTATAGTCATACCTCCAAATATATGTGTCCGAAAAAGAACAATTTTGTGTAATAATGATAAATCAAATCACTTAAAAGCAACTTGGACCCATTACCGTTTATTTTCCTTTTCAATGAACTAAAATTCCATGGCTAGTACCATCATGGTACTGCTGATCCTTTTTGGTCGGGAAGGTTGTTAGTGGCTAAACTATTTTTCAAATTATATTTAGTGCTTCATTTATGGCATTTTTAACTCATAATAAGAGCCTCCTTGTCTATCCATTTAATAAAATTAAGCCTCCTTTTCAAGTATTCATACCGCTTTCTGTAATTATTGCCTGAAAGCAAGTCACAGAGTATTTATTGATTTTAACAAATTCAAATTGTGATTTTGTTTGAAGGTACGAATCATGAAAAGGGTTAGGCATCCTAATGTTGTTCTCTTTATGGGAGCTGTAACTCGTCCTCCAAATCTTTCAATTGTTACAGAATTTCTTCCTAGGTACGTTTCCATCCTGACTGCTTTTCATATTTTTGCTATACTCATCTATTAAGTTACTTTCTGTAACCATTATATTGGAATGTTATTCATGGCTTACATTAATTTTATAATGCTCTTGTAAATAGTTTACTGCAGCTAGTTTTCTTGGTGAAGAATTTAGTAGAAATTAGTTTTAAAGGCAGCAATATTGTTTACAATTGACTCATTGAGCTATCCGAATTATCTACTTCATCATCAGTAAATGAGATGCCTTAAGAGGTCCTCATAAATGTACTTTATACAACAAATGTTTTGTGTCAGGAATAGAATATTCTCAGTTGAGCTGTATCTTCAATTTGTTAGTCATAATAGTCCTGCACATTTGGTATTTTACAGCTCCTGGTGCTTATGTTTCTTTCATGATTATTAATTTCTTGGGGCTTTATTGTTCATGTTAACTAGAAACTTGAAGAATAGTTTATGTTTTGCAGAGCTAGTTTGTATAGGTTACTTCATCGGCCTAATAATCAATTAGATGAGCGGAGGCGTTTGAGGATGGCCCTTGATGCTGTATGATTCTTGATATTTCTGCCTTGTAACCTGTCTTCCACATATGTGCTTTTCTCAGTGGCTTTGCTGGCAATGATTTTTCTCTTTTGAATAATTCGACTTTCAGGCCAGGGGAATGAATTACTTGCATAACTGTACTCCAGTAATTGTACATCGTGATTTGAAGTCCCCAAATCTTCTAGTTGATAAAAATTGGGTCGTCAAGGTTACATTTTATCTTTTTTATACATCTAAAGTTTCTTGTATGCTTAATAAGGCTTGACATGAAATTTTGTCTGTAATTTTCCTTTTCCATATATTTTTTCTGTAATTTAGGTATGTGATTTTGGGTTATCACGGATGAAGAAAGGCACATTTCTCTCCTCGAGGTCAACAGCAGGGACGGTAAGCTGAGTTTAACAACTAGCTGCTGCTGTATTTTCATTTTCTTCATTTTGTTTCTTTCATTTACTTTTTTTTACATACTGTGTCAAAGTTTTGTTCATTCATTACCAGTCTTATTTAGTATTACTAATGACTCCTGACTAAATGAAACAGAATCATGTTGCTATGGTGTTCATGATTCACAGGACTGTTGTTTGTCATTGTCATTAGCAATAACAAGACACAAATTGTAAACAGCCATATTGGATTGGGCATTCCTGAGAAAAATTTTAGCCTCAGCTTATCTAACAAATTTGCTTTTGTTACATACAGAATGATAAATAGCAATGCTAATGGATGGGGTAACCCAAAGTGATCAATATTGATGGTTTAGGTGTACTCCTGTGATTTTGTTATGCACTGGGCTGCTGAAATAAACCCATTGCATCTGCTAGACTATGGCCTTGCTTGAATTCACCTGTGGCTTATGACTTTTTGCATTTTGGCAAAAGTTATTAGAAAAAATTGTAATGTTCATAAAAATTATTTGATTTTATCTTGAAAGTAACTTTTTACACAAAATTACTTGATTTGGCTTTTAGCTTTTTGCAAATTTATGATATTTTTACTTAATTACCCTTCTTTGGATATTTATATTAGGATTTTCTTAGAATTTTATAAATTTAATGAGGGCATAATTAAAACAATTTATTGTAAAGATTTCATAATACCAAGCATGTCCCCAAAAAGTTAGAAAAGTAACTCCTCCTTTACTTCTGGCTTTTGACTTTTTGAAAGTAAAAGTTACTTTTTAGAAGCCAAGTCAAGCAAATTTTAACTTTGGTGGTTAACTTATAAGAAGCAGCAGCTTTTTTTAGGTGAATTCAAGCAGGGCCTATATTTCTCAAATTTGTAATTATTGAACTTGTTAATGTTATCAATTACAATTTTTTTTCTTTTTTTGCTTCCTGGAGCGGTTATTTTTTGTTGTGTTTGAACTAATCTAACCAATATTAATATACAATCAGGTAATTTCATTTTGTAATGCATTTCCTTTCAGGCCGAGTGGATGGCTCCAGAAGTGCTCAGAAATGAACGTTCAGATGAAAAGTATGCCTTTCAATTATTTATCATTGTTTTAACCAGAGCATTCATGCATCTTTTGTGATATTTACATCAATCCACAATGCAGGTGCGATGTGTATAGTTTTGGGGTCATATTGTGGGAGCTCTGTACATTGCAGCAACCATGGGGTGGAATGAACCCCATGCAAGTTGTTGGTGCTGTAGGATTTCAGCACCGCCGTCTCGACATTCCAGATGATATGGATCCAGCCATTGCAGATATAATTAGGAAGTGCTGGCAGACGTGAGTACATTTGTATTTTGAACATGCTTGATTAGCTAGTGATATCGTAATTTGTAACATCAAATGCTCAATACTTTTTTGATGACCTACCTTGAAGTGGGATAGGCATTAATATATTATATTGCTCTAGTAGCTATCATTATTCTACTAACCGAACTTTAGGTTTTATTAAGTTGCCAATGATGAACTGGTGGGGTTGTCTGTTGATGCAGATAAATGAGATTGTTTGTTTTACTTCCCCTTTTCCATTTTTGTTTCGTTATTCTACCAGCTACTTTTTCTTCATAAACTGATGTTTATTTTTCAAAACTTAGTCAATCTTCCTACAAAATCTTACAGAGACCTATCTATTGTCACCATGAAGGGTTTCAAAAATCTGTTCTTATAACACTCCCAAGATTAGATCAAGCTACTTTCATATTGATTATTTTTTACTTCATGTTTGAGTTACTCATCAGTAGGTTTACAAAATGTAAATGCATTAGACGCATTTTTGAAACTTTTGGGGCATATTCATGGACCCAACTGACTCTTTTCATTCTTTTAACATTATTGTAGAGATCCAAAGTTGAGACCGGCATTTGCAGAGATCTTGGCTGCTCTGAAGCCATTGCAGAAGCCGATAACTAGTTCACAAGTGCCAAGACCTATTGCATCTGTAAGTAGTGGCCATGAGAAAGCTCCGATATCAAGATTTGTGACAGACCCAACAGGCTGAAAAAAAGAAAGTTTACGGCCAAACTAAATTTCGGATTACTGAGTTGCCAGAAAACAGTGCAAGTGCTGGACTACTGGGATAAGAAAATGTTTGATAGATGATGATGACCCAACATTCACTCCAGTTGAGATGATTGTGATTCTTTTTTAACATTTCCCTTTTTCTCTTTTGTATTCTTATCGGTGCAGCATTCTAAATCTTGTGTATTTGTTTATTGAAAAAAAAAAATTCAATTGGAAGTGTTGTAATCAATGTTTTGCACCTTTTTTGTGTTCATGTTCTGCTTTTGGGGTCATAACTAGATCCAAATTGAGGCTTTAGGACTTTGAAGTAGCAGGTGCTAACGTGTACAATATTGAAATTTTTTTCTCAGGATCCCTCTAAATTGACTTCAGAAACTAAGGTAAATGACAAGTTTAATGTTTATTATTCGCCCACTTTCTGGGTTCAAACAAAATAATTGCAAAACCATTTGTAAATTGTAGTTTCAAACCCGATAACTTTAAGCAAAACAAACTTTTACCACTAACATCTACATGATGCCAAGTACTTCCCACTTTGGTTTATGGGGTCAAATAAGAATACAATGGTTGCATAGTATTTTTCGAGGCATTTTTGTAAATTTTCGTTGTACTCTCTAAACTTAAGTTGCAGCATCCATATAAACAAAAATTATGGTGGCTATAATAACGTTTCAATTATTGTACTAAAAATAATCTTGATTTAATAATCTTGATTTATGATGCTTAGGACGTGGAGAATATAAAAGTTCACCCTTGATTATGGATAAGGGAATTAATAATAGTACCGTCAGGTTTCACTGCAGAAAGATCCTATCACAACTGAGGAGGGGGACAGCCCATCATTGAACTGAACAGGAAATTTCCAATTCTTTTCATATCTTGTTCTAAATCGAAGATTTTATCCATGGCTACTTTCTTTGGATCTCCACCATTTCTCACACCTCTTCAAGAAGTCCCCCGTTTTCAGCATCATCATCATCACAAACTACTCCTTTTCCATTAAATCAAGCTTCACAGCCAAATTATGCAACTCCATCTCCACAACTAAGTACAGCTTCATCCGAGCAACGTGCAACACCGGTTACAGTGGAAGTGCAGATGCAGCAGCAAAAGCCTGCTAGACCAACCACAATTGAATCTACATACTGGATAGCTTCCTCTTTAACCAAGAGATATGGACTTGCTGCAGGGCTTGCATGGGTAGCTTTTCTTCTTTGAGGTAGTTCCGTATTTGAATTCAGAGGTATATTTTTTATAAAAGCCTGAGATAATCACGGGGTTTTAACCGGTCTTTGCACTATAACTTTGGGTGATCTTTGAATATATTGAACGGTTGTATTTAGCGTTGATCCTGTGTTCAACTGAACGTTATGATTTAAACACTGTACAGTAGGTATTTTCTACTGTATATAATAAAAAATAAAAAAAATAATTTTTCTTTCTTTTGGTGGTGTCTATGAACATAAAAAGATCCGATTTAGAAGTTTCTCAATAAGAAGTGAATATAGGGTCAATTTTGTTTACTTTCCTCAGTTATTATTTGAAAACAAAGATAATTTTCTCAAACATAATTCTATTTCAAATGTCAAAAATGAAACGATAGTATAATTTAGATAAGAAAATTCATTATGCTGCCATTGACAAGACTTCATTTTATACAGAAATGTAGAGAAGGAATAGGAAGTATGTAAGGTACCGATACAGCAGAAAGGCAGAAACAAAGAATAGAAGATTAGAAGAATAAATAAGAGAAGAGAAGGAGAGAAAGAGAAGAAAGAGAGAGAGACACAAAGAGACAATGATTATAATTCATTCATAATTCTGTACGTTACATGCCTTACGATATATAATAGTGATATTATAACAGAATGTATAACAAAATAACAATCATTCCTTCAATTGAAATACTAGCTACTTTCCGGCTCATTTTTCAATTGAAATGCCCAACTTCTTCTAGAACTTCTTCTTATTCTTGTGGTAGTATGTGACAATTCCCTCCTCTTCAGCACATTCTTGTTCCCAAGAATAATAAAATGCTGGAAATTGTTGAGCAATAGAAAAGGCATCTTCCCAAGTTGAATCCACCGATGGATACTGCTTCCATTTAATGAGAAGTTGGGGCACTACCTTGTCTCCTTGATATCTTGTTCGTGTGTTAACGACCTTCTCCGGAACTACTTTGAAATGTCCATCTTTCAGATTAAGTAGTGTCTGAATTGCAAAAGAAGGAAGTTTGACAGATTTCTTGAGTAGCGAAACATGGAATACTGGATGAATGACACTCTCAGCAGGCAATGCAAGTTTGTATGCTACATCCCCAATCCTTTCAATGATTTGAAATGGACCAAAGAAGTGAGGAGACAACTTCATAGAAGTTCTTAGTCCCAATGACTTCTGCCTATAAGGTTGTAATTTTAAATAAACCCAATTAGAGACTTGAAATTCCCTTGCTGTCCATTTCTTGTCTGCCCACTGTTTCATCTTGTTCCTTGTGGCAGCAAGTTGGTTTTACAGATATACATTCATCTCTTTCCTTTCCAATAACATATCTTCAATAACTGAAATAGTAGACTCAATTGAATTAATGTTATGGAAGGGAGGATCTGCACCGTACAAAGCTTTGAATGAGGACATTTTGATAGAGGTATAATAATTAGTATTGTACCAGTATTGAGCTAACCCCAATCATTTGGACCAAACCGTCAATTTTTAAAAAGTTATACAATGAAGATTGGATTCTAAATATTGGTTCAACCTCTCAGTTTGGCCGTCCGACTGAGGATGATAAGCTGAACTGAAGTGAAGTTAAGTGCCAAGTTTCTTCATTAATTCCTTTCAAAAAATGCCTATGAAATTATGTCCCTGTCTAAAATAATCCTAACCGGGTCTTCATACAATTTGAATAGCTGATTGAAACAAATTTCAATCAAAGAGGCCGTTGAAAATGGGTGCTTCAATGTAATAAAATGCCCGAACTTCCTGAATCTGTCAATAACTACCCAGATCGTGTCATAACCCATGGACTTTAGTAATTTTTTGACAAAGTTCATAGATATATGTTGCCAAGCCTAGGACGCAATGGGTAGAGGCTAGAAAAGACCAAGGAAAGCACAATGTTCAATCTTGCAACATTGACAGACATCACAAACTCTAATCCACTCTATTACTGCACGACGAATACCCAACTAGTAAAAGCATTTTTTAATTTTTTGAATAGTAGCTACTATTCCAAAATGTCCCCCAGTTAGATTATTATGGCACTCAATAATTATCTTCTGTCTGAGATTAGAAGAAACCCCCACATATATCTGGCCATTATATTTTAACACTCCACCATGTGTTGACCACAGTTGCAACTCAGTTTGTAAAAGCAAAGAAGT
>JAVXUL010000016.1:11447104-11468172 GCA_035590515.1 Trichilia minutiflora | reverse complement strand
TCTTTCCTGTTCGTCCGTTCGTCAGTCACGTGGTAGTCTGAAAATGAGGGTGTGCACAACAAATTTCAAAGAGAGGGAAACAAATGGGTGTGGGACAAATTTGTAGACAGATCGTGTGTTGTTTATAGAGAGGGAAACAAACGAGTGTGAGAGAAGAACGAAGGAAAAGTTGGGTATTTAAAATTGAAGGGTAATTTTGTCCGAAATTAAAATAAATAGGTATTTTGATGCATATTTTTTGAACTTGAGTATTTAGGTAAAGACCCAAAAAAAAAAATAGGTCATTTTGGTAAATTTCAGGAGGAGGGGGGCGGGGGGAGGAATAACGGTCTTGTTGAGGCAACAGAAGGTTAATTGACAGTCAAAAGTGAATTAATTAATCAAACTCCATGCAGTGTTGGTATTTTATCCAAAGCAGGTCCACGAAGAAGAGTGTGATGTTGTTCTGATCCCAGCCACACACACCACGCCACTCCACTGTCAACGGCAGTTTTTCATCTCATCCAATGGACATTTGAAAATAAAAATAAGGGGAAAATATGAAAATAATTATTTTCTTTAATCATTTTTTTAAAATAATTATATTTAAAATATATTAATTAAATAAATTTAAAATATATTTTTTTAGATAATTTTACTCTTTGTTTCAACAAAGAGCAAAATTATCTAAAAAAATATATATTTTTTAATTTAATTAATTAATATTTTTTTAATATAATTATTTTAAAACAATAATTTAAAAAGGTGCGTTTTTCCCTAGAAATAAATAAATAGAAATCAAAAGCAATCGAACAGAAAAACATAATCCAGAACAAGATTACAGTTCAGTTCAGCAGGAATGGGAACCGTTATTGATTCTCATTTCTTAGCTCTCACTGCCATTGTCACTGTAAATTCCCTCACTTTCCTTCTCTCTTATTTGCTTGTTTCTTTTTCTTTTAAAAATTTTTCCTCCTTGTGGTTTCTTCATCCTTGGAAGTTCTTTTAAGTATCAACCTTTTTTTTTCTTTTTTTCAGGTGGGTTACCAGTTATTTTTCTTTGTAATCACTGCTCTTCTCAAGTTCGATAAAGTCACAGACTTTGCAGGTGCCAATACCATCACTCTTTTTATAAGAAACCAAAACTGGGAATTGGGATTCATTGTTTGATCAGAAATGAACAATATCTAGTTAATTGCATACTTTTTTATGATTCCATGGATTCATTCAATCGTTGATTTCTTTTTCTGTTTTTCCTTCTAGGTAGCACGAATTTTATTATAATAGCTGTCTTGACTCTGTTGGTCAAAGGGTCATGGCATTTTAGACAGGTAAATTAGTCTCCTCTCCTCTGTACAGAAAAAAAAAAGGATGGAATTGTTTGACAAGAAGAACCTATATATCAGTTATAAGCAGCTTTTATCAGATTCAGACTTATTAAAAGGTTTATAATCATGTTTGTAAGTAAGTAGAGTTTTAGATATACCTATCGAAACTTATAATTAATTATCCTGTGATGGCGTTATGTTGTTCTGTGAATTTTAATTTCATTGAATGCTTTTTCTGCCTTCAATTTTCAGGTAGTCTTGACATTGCTTGTAGTTGTATGGGGTCTTCGCCTGGCTCTCTTTCTATTAATGAGGTACATCGCATGAAATCAAACCTTTTAATCCTTTTCTGTACTTTTACTGATTTAAAGTGTGAATGCAACATGAATGATTAGTTTTTTGACTGGGAAGCCTATAATTTTGATGTCAAATATAACTTTATTAAACATTTAACGTGATCCTACTTGGTGAAATTGATTTAACATTACCTTATGTCAACTGATTAGCTTTATCTCATGATATTTTTGGTCGTTCAACTCCAACCAGTGTCATATTTTTTGGTATGATCACTTGTTGTAATGTATTTCTATTGAGTTGCCTTAATCCTTTTAAAGGTGAAACTGGTATTAGTCTTTGGTTTAGATAACCTGGATATTCATCGATGCTTTCTCATTGTTTGGGTTGTTTACCTCTTGCTTTACCTGATTTTTTCTTATTTTATGGTTATTTGTACTACAACAAATTATCTTAGGCTCCTCATATTAGAAGTAACCATTGTGCTGGCAGTTTGCTTCTTGATTACTGTTTTAAGCATGAGTGTTCTTCAAACCACTTTATAACATGCTTATTTAATAATAGTCGAATTTGACTATGACACAATCTTGAAGATATTCCAGCCATGATAAAAGTTTTTGTATCTAGAATTTGGCTAATTTTCATTGTTTTAGACTCTAATTAGTAAATTAATGGTTTTTTGGTTTCATTTATTCCAAGGTGAACATAGGATTTCATAATTTAACTTAGAAAAATTTATAGGAAAAATAATTATTTGCGACATCTGTGACATGAAAACATAATTAATATCAAACTGCTGCAAATTATCAGTCCTTTCTTATATTGGTAAAGTTAACGTTTTCCTCTTGAAGTAGCATAACAATTTACTGCTTTGAATTTACCGTTGGTGATAGTCCCTTCTACTATCTTTAAAGAACATCCAGTGAACATACCTTTGTCAATGTAGCCAAATCATCCCACATGATAACCTCCTCTGGCATGATGTATGACATATTATTAAGTCTAGTTCGTAATTTGCCATGCTGTCTTCTTGATTTTGACACTTGCATGACCCCCCTTGATCTTTGATGGAAAGAAATGTTCCTGATAACCACCTTATTATGATCATTTGTGATTTTTACTCCCTTATGGTGTCCCAACCAGGATTCTGCAATGGGGTGAGGATCGACGTTTTGATGAAATGCGCGGTAATTTGGGGAAATTGACAATTTTCTGGATATTTCAGGTACCTTATTTTTCTTGCTTTCTTCTCAGGGGATTCAACTAGGGCTCTCTCTTGGTAACTCATGCTGGATTATATTACCTTTGAATATAATTCATGCAATTTATGATACAGGCTGTTTGGGTGTGGGCTGTGAGTTTACCAGTGACAGTAGTCAATGCAAGTGACAGAAATCCATCTGTTTGGGCAGCAGATATAATTGGATGGATTATGTGGTCTGTGGGTGTCTCTGTTGAAGCTACAGCTGATCAGCAAAAACTGTATTTCAAGAACTCTCCAGAAAACAGAGGAAAATGGTGTAATGTTGGGTTGTGGAAATACTCTCGCCATCCAAACTATTTTGGTGAGGTTAGTTCTGTCATTTCTTTTAAAGGACACCATTCTTAAATCTGGTTAAGTCTGCAATCCTTAGTTCTAAGCACTATCAAGTGATGCCACTCTTGGTCCGTACTGATTGAAATTCTTTGTGTTTTTTGTAGATAGACTGTTGATTTCCATGTAAATCATTTTACTTCATATATGCAAATTTTTATCCAGTTTCTTGTCCAACAAAAAAAAATAAATAAATAAATAGTGATGTTTTTATGAGAGAGATTCCTAGTTGAAAATGTTATCCCTCTTGGACGGTATTAACAATAAGCAAAACTCACATATAATCAAGGGAATTTCTAGAATTTATGCCCAACTAGTTGAATTTGAGATGTAACATAATTAAGACTTAAAATAGCTACTGCTGGTGGATTCTTTGATAGTTACTAGGAGATTACTCTGTCCTATATTTGCTAATGTTGGAGTGTTTAGGGTTTCTTCCAATCTTCTTGTAGAGCTTTTGTAGGGTGTTTCTCATTCTTAATCATGGGCAGGTTATTTGTGATTATCGAATCTTAAGCATTATTCTTTTCAAATAACAACAGTGGTGTACATATCATCAAGTCACAATGACACAAACACCATGACATCCAAAGTTAGGACAGAAATAAACAACTATGACAATTAATAGTGTCATGCATGCATGTACCGTGAAATCATACAGAAATAAACGACTATGACAATTAATAGTGTCATGCATGCATGTACCATGAAATCATACTTCATCCTAGTAAACTACGAATTTATGCAACCAACAGGACAACCGACCTATAAATACATGCATCAACACAACTTTATCCAACATCAAATACATTCATACGTGATATCTCTTTATCTAAGTTCTTCAACCTCAAAGATCATTGATTTGATAAAACCAAAAAAATTCCATTTCGGCAGATACTGTAAGATCAGACCTCTCATCAGAACAGCATATTTGTGCTTCTGATAACAAAATCTAACTGGAAAATGGAAGTACATTCTCCAACCAATTTTAAGGTTAACAAATGAAACTCAACCTTGGGTGCAAGTTTGGGTAAAAATCCTTCAGTATATTCAACAGACCTTCGGACAACTCTTAACCTCTCTTCCCTTTTGCCAGATCAGGGTTTCAGAAACCATTTTTTATAGAGTTTTCCTGCAAAAATATGGACATCATTTGTCTTTTGGTACAGCAGATATTTCAAAATTGTGGAAAGTCGGAAGGCTTCTTGAAATTTTTTTTTTTCAAGATATATTGCTTGGCTTATCAAATGCCTGTCAATAACCGAAATACCCATACTTTGTTAACTATACTAACATGGAGTATATCTTATTTAAGGCTTAGAGTGGTTTATGAAATTAACCCGCTCATGTAAAGATATCTGCACATACTACTACTAGTCACATGTACGGATCAAGAAAATTTGTTACTTTCAAATAATGAATTTGTAGTCATTTTACTATGGGGGAAAACTTTCTCAATGAGTCCTTGAATTTGGCTGTATAAAGCATCCCGGAGTTATAAATGAAGCCTTACCAGCATCTTAACTGTAAGGATGCGCATCTAGTATATATCAATTAACTTTACTAACTGTTGTCTTGATTTTAACTTTTATTAATAAATATTGGACTCAGATTTTTCTATGGTGGGGGATTTTTGTTGCTTCTACGCCTGTACTGGAAGGTGCTGAGTGGCTTACAATCCTTGGGCCAATCTTTCTCACATTGTTGCTTCTTTTTATCAGCGGCTTACCATTGCTTGAGGTTTGTTTTCCTTGTTTTAGATTTTATTGTCACATAATTCAGCTCCATTTGACAATATGCCTGCGATGCTTTACACACTTTATATGAATGGATGTAGGGGTCAGCGGATAAGAAATTTGGCAACGTGGCTGCATACAGACTGTATAAGAAAACAACCAGGTCATTTTATCCTTTTGCTTGCAATGGATTTTCTATTAATATAATTTGGAGGAGGAACAAACTGAGCATAACATATTCCATTCATTTTTTTGATTGCAGCCCTCTTATTCCATTGCCTCCAGTAGTGTATGGAAAATTGCCTATGTGGTTCAAGTCCACCTTTCTCTTTGAATTTCCTCTGTACCACCGTAATCTTCCACAAGAAGAGCTGAACTGGTGAGACTACATGTTTCCAAAATTATCTGTTCACTTAAATATCTTAACCAGTGTGTACATTCATCTGTGTGCATTTCACTTTTCATTATTGCTTAGGGAATTAGGGCATCCTAATTGCAAGTATCATTTAGGTTGATTCTTCTTGGAAGTTGTTTTGTAACACTTTTTTTGTGAGTTTTGGTTAAGTCAACAATGGATTTAGTGCCAAAAACAGTGTGTCATACCTTCCTTTCCAAAGAGAACACCAAGCAGGAAGAATTATAATAGAAATTGGAATAGCAATTTTCTTTGGAGGTCCTCCTACTTCCTCTCTTTGTCAACCTCTATTAATCTGCAGTGCTATGTTTTCTTTCTTGCATGTTTTGGTTTTTAGATTTAGCTTTGCTTTCTTCCACTCTTAACCGATATATTTTTGGCCACTTTTACCGGCCTATATTCTTCACTGAGTCTATGTACAAAATTTATCTAAGAGATGAAGACGCATTTACTTTGGCCATTACCAGGATGGTATTAAGTATGCATGAACCTTCGAGTATCTTTGGGCCAGTGACTTGCTTTTACTCAAGAATTGTTGACTATGTATATAATTAATTAATTTGATGCATCTTGTCTAATTTTTTTTTTTTTTAATTTTCAATAGACCAGTTGATGCATTTGCCCCTATGCAATAATGCTAGCCTTACGAATCTGTCATCTCGAGTGATATGGCCGTGGGATAGTAACAGAGATTGTTATGTTGTTTATTGGTTTATTCATCATTTGCTTGTTCCTTTTGCAAGAATGCTGTACAAGTTGAGATAGGGTTAACTAACATTTCCTAATTTTACCCTGCTTTTTGGTCTAATACCCCATTCAAAATTACCCAATACTCCCAACTTTCCAATTTTACTATGATTTGGTTTAATTCTAGTTTTTCAAAGCACCAAACTAGTAACTAGAGGAGAATTGAGTAATTTTTGAAAAAGCCAGATGGTAATGAACGATTAGGTTAAAAGGAAAGGGGGAAATTGTAGTTTGAGAAGTGTTGACCTATGAGATCGGGGTTGACATTGTGTAACTGCGTAGTCAGTAATTTTTCTTTTTTTTTTTACACGTCGAAACCCCGCCTGTCACAACAAGCCCGTTTGTCCCAGCCTCTTACAAAGAATTGCAACCTCTAGATTCGAACTCAAGACCTGGAGATCAGATCCTGTGCTCTTTGCCAACAAACCACACCCATTGGGGGCGTAATTTTTCTATCTCTGTTTTTCTAATTGCGTAGCCTTCCTTCAAACTATTCAAAAAGAGATTCTAGCTGCTATAATAACTACTAGAATGGCAGTTAATATAACCACCTTATTTCCAGCTTAAGACTATGATTTTCACACCGCACAAATAGCATGAAATCACTCTCATAAACAAATTGCTCTTAACATTTCATTATGATTATAAATTTCGATGTCCATGTACTTTCATTTTCTTTAAATTTATGATTAACGCTGCCATATTCATCTGTGCAAGGTATAGAACAAACCAGAGAGAAAGCAGTGATGGATTGAAGATGGGTTAACACATTGATTCTTTGGACTTCCTATGGTTCAAGTTTTATGGGGTTTAGCTATCAAAATCATGAACCGAGGTTGGACCATTTTTCTTGCTTGTCTTTGTAATTTCATTCTTGAAATTATTTCTCCTTATATTTCTCTACAACTACTAGGAAATGCAAATCTATTTGTGTCGTTTTAATATGTTGGCTATACAAGAATATACATGTGCAATTTGTGCCCTGGTGACAATAACATCTTAAAAAGCTAAGGTTAAAGAAATGAATAAACGGTCGATAAACCAAAATCACCCAATTAAGAACCCACAGTCCTATCGATATTCTCCAAGGAGAAGACTATAGTTTAGCCGTTGGATTTCTCCTCGAAATAACGTGCTACCAGACAGTAATATCTAGACGAAAACGTAAATTGTCCTTCCTTTAGGGTCGAAAGTGCAATCAAGGACGACGAGGGGTAGCAGCAGGAATGGGATTGGGAACCTTTACACGCGCGCGCACGCACACTGGGCATGGCAGGAGTGGTCTACCACCACCCGAATTCGAGTGAATGGAAATAAAATTTGGTGGTTCGTGGGTTATAAGCAATTTTATACCATGCGATTATTTTGTAGGTGGTTTACCGTTTTTTTTTTTTCCTTTGTAAGCACTGCTCTTCTCTAGCTCGAGAAAGTTGTACACTTGGCTGGTATATGAATATCATCACTGTGATCATGAGCGAAACCAGAATTTTCTCTCTAGGGCTGGATTAAATACAAATCGTATAAATTTTTTATATGATAATTCAATGACAATATATATATATATATATATATATATATATATATATATATTTGATGTGCCAACAATTAAATGTATCTAAACTAATAATTGATGCAAGACGTGTAATAATTTTAACATATCACAATGTATATAATAGTTCAATAAAATATACAAAATTATAAGTAAAAAGATTGAGGTTTATGTAAATAGTATAAAAATTATATAAAATATTGAGGTAGAGTAAATATAATCAAATAATCTTAATAGTATTATATTTTACTATAAGAGACTTCGCGTCAAATTCATCTACTATAAATTTAACATTTACATAATCATTAAACTCTCGCTCAATATAAACAACCATGCAATTAGCAAAATAATCATTGTTCATCTTATTATAAAGTGGTGTCTTAACAAGATTCATCATTGAAAATGCTCTCTTCATAATTAAAGTAGAAAGTAAAAGAGTCAATACTAAGCAAATTAATCTATCAACAACAAAAAAATGTTCACCTTTTCTAATTTTAACCAATATTTAACAGAGCTCAAAAAAAGAACCAATATTTTAAAAATCTGTGTGATAAACTACAATATACTCATAATGCTCCAACTACCTTCTTAAAGTATCTAACTTAATTTGAATAAAATTTTGAGGATAGAATTTTTGAGTAAGAGTATAAATATCCTCACAATTAAATGATTTAAACCCATTAATAGGATTCAAAGTTAAGCTAACAGTTAGAAATTCCATTGTTTATTTAGTGAATTTACTATTTAACTCTATTAATTGAAAATCTATCACAATATTGAATATGTTGATGTGATAATAATGCTCAACTGTAATATCATTTTTTTTGTTGACAAGAATGCCTTGTGTCTTCCATATATCGAATATTCATGCAAGGTGTCTCAATGTCATACCTTGAAAAAAAAAATAATGTCATATACTATATTAAATGTAAAAATTAAATTAAATGAATAAATAAATAAAATTTATTCTCTTCACAAAACTTCACAATGCTTTTTAGAAATCTCTCCCATCCAGCTTCTCTCAACTTTTGAAGAAGTATCTTGGTGGATGAGACTAAATTGATTGCATTTAATATGTCGATTTCATTTGTAATGCTTGACAAAGAATATTAGACTCCTAGAACTTTGTTTATCAAGTGCAACATAAACACAAATTCAAATGACATTATCTCTATGTAAATGTTTTTAATTTCTTCACGTATGTTACTATTGAGTCCATTGTTAATCATTCTTTCAAGTAGGACAAAAGTTGCACTAAACATAATAATTAAGTTACTCTAGAAGCAAAGTGAAAGTATAAATTTGATTAACCCTATAGCAATTTTAAGTTCTCCTAAAGTTACCATAATAATTTCATCTTTTCGGATAGATTTTAACTAACAATGTCGTTTGAAAGAATAGCCATAAAAGTTGACAATGGAACTCAATTTTAAAAAGAATAGCCATACCTTACGTACTTCTTTAGGTACCACAAATAAAGCAAGTTGTAAACAATGGGCGAAGCAATACACATAATAGGTACATGGGCAACCTTTGTAATATAAAGCTTGTAACCCTAACAAAATAATATAATAAATAAATAATAAAATAACTAAATAATAAATAATACTTTTGAAACTTTAATTAGTGAGTAGTACAAGATTAACATTCAAGATCACTTATACTTTGTCTTGTTATAATAGAACATAAATTCTATCGTTGTTTTGTTGATAAGAGGTAGAAGATGAAGGTAATAGGACGTGATTAGCTGATTAAGTGGGAAAAAGAACCTAGAAGAGAGAGAGAGAGAAAAGATTGAATAAAAAAAAAAATAAAAAATAAAGTTTTTAAATTAATTAATGTGATGATGGGTTATGAATTTTAAATTTTGCAACCAAGCTTTAACAGTTTAACCTAAGCTAACCCGTAGTATGTTTCACCCCGTGACGTCACTCTACTCTCTTTGTTAAATGGGATTCTTTGATTGCTCAGAAATGGGCACGATTTAGTTAGCTGCCCATCTGTTTTTCTCTTTCCTCGCAGGTAGCACGATTTTCCTGTACTGATGAGTGGCTTGTAATCCTATGACCAATCTTTTCAGGCTATTAAAATTACTTGAGGTTGGATTTCCTTCTCTAAGAACGCTATGCTTTGGATGCTTTGCATGCTTTATATCCATCTATATATGATCAATGGATTCAGCATTCAGCAGACCAGAAATTTGGAGACGACGCCGTATGCATTACAGACTGTATAAGAAAACAACCAGGTCATGTATCAATTCATCCCTTTACTTTGCCTTCAATGGATCTCTTTCATTTTTAAATTGACGAATTTTCTCTTCTGCAGGCTGCAGCCCTTTCTTCCATTGCCCACAGTAGTGTACGGCAACTTGCCTTGATCTTGATGGTTGGAATCAACTTTTCTCGTTGAACGTCTTCTCTACAACGGTAATCTTCCACAACAAGAGACAAACTGGGAAGACGACAATGATATCATATCCTAACCAGTGTGGGTGTACATTCATCTTGTCTAACTCTTTTAAATTTTTAATAGATACTAATAGATAGCTGTTGTAACCACAGGAATAGCAGCCACTCGAACTATGTTATTGCCACTTCGATTGTATAATGAAAAAACATCATTAGATAGCATGCATGAATTCGAACAGAGAAAAAAGTTATTAAATTGATAATATTTCATTATAATCATATGTTATGAAGTAGATATATATACTTCCATTTTCTTCAAGCTTCGATGGATTGAAGCCACATTTCAACATCAATGAGTAAGACATATTTCAAGCATGAAGCTTTCAAAGTTAGAAGAGAAGAAATGGAGTTTTATCATTTTTACTATGTTTGGTTTTGATGTGTACAAGAATACATGCCATAATTGGTGTGTTATGTCATGTTAAGGGGGGAAGCGAACAAATTTTACCCCTGGTAACAATAACCTCTTAAAAGTTGAGGCTGCTAAACAAATGAATAACAAAAGATTAAATTTTAAAAAATCACAAATTACAAACCTACAGTCTTATTGATGCTCTCCAAGGAAAAGACGGCACCAGATCTCGCCTCGGTTGATGACCGTGAATGTGACAAGAGAATGTAAATGACCCAAAAGTGAAGGCACACGAGGTATACCAAAGACCACAATTTTGCCGTTGGATTTCTCCTGAAAAATACCATACCAGCTAAAAATATAGCATCCAACTGCCGAAGGAGCGATCCTATGTGCTTCCTCCCAGAATTGATTTTTTCCTCAACCAGAGGCCTAAACTTTGATCGGGAGAGTTCCCATGCTCCAGATTCTAAATCTCCCGAGGATGAGCTGGTTACTAATTTATTCTCATCCAGCAACCTCGAAACTGCCTGCAAAATCAGGTGGAGCATCAATTGTGAGCTGACTGACTATTACATATACTTTTTGTGAAAAGCAAAATGTAGTTCTAGGGTGAAATTTTACCTCAATTCTAAATGTAAGGGTGGCCTTTTCTGACGACAAAGCCTCTACCTAGTTAAGTGAGCAGAAATATAAAAGTCAATTGCATAAAAAACATAGATATGGCATCCTATCAGTTGCATAACATGGCCAGTAAGTTCTCTAGTTAATAGATAAAAGTTTCAATCATTATCTTTTCCCTAAGATAATCTGAGATGATTACAAAGAGACCTAGCTAATCAGTAATGTTCTAAAAGAGCCAAGTGACAGCAACAATCCAAAGAAGACTTTTGATAATAGCGCTCAGGAATCAAGCTCCAATTTATTTTCAAATCTCCTGCCTCAGTACAGCTCTGAAGCTCAAAGGTGTCATGCACCTAAACTGAGCAACAAATAAATTTTGCCCATGTCTGGGGGAAAGGTTTAAGAATTCTCCTGTGCTTCATAATTCCGTAAGTACATGTGTATTATAGCAAAACTAGACATATCATGTAATTCCATCAACATGAATGAATTCCAAGCTAAGTATTCTTATTTCTAGTAAATGTGGTGCAATCAAGTAAAAAGTTTATAATAAAACCTGGGCTTGTTTCTGAATTAAATGGTCTGTCAATTGACCAAGCCTTCGCTTGAGCTCAATTTCTACTTCTGTTGGATCCTCTATCTCCTTCCTCATCATTTCAATGTCTTCTTCTAGCTTCTTTGCCTGAAATATTACAAATTCCAAAAAACAATTGATACCCATACAGATACAAAAAGAATATTTTCTAAATATAAGAATGGCTTGAGGTAATACTCAAGTCAGTTTCTCGATGCCAATAAGTCATAGCTATATGAGCACAGCAGAGTAAATTGAGAAGGAGTCTGGATAGCCAAGACACATTCTTTAAGATATGAACCAAAACAATTGCTGAGCATCCAGAAAAACAGGGTTTTCACTCATCAAAATGTCTACAAGAGAAGTAATAATCCTACTCAAAAGCAACCAGTTTATCAATTTGCAATTCAAAAGACAATTCTAACATGAAACTGCAAATGCATATAAAATAATTATTGATCCATAGGACGTTTAGAAATGAGAGTCCCTTTATAACAACCTGAAATACAATAAACCATAGGTATCAGGCAGCTACTCACAAATGTGCCTAATCTCCCAGCATTTAGGCACAAGAAGATTTTGCAACATGTTTTCGACACAATTTGGGAAATAAGTACCACCGAAATACTCATACACATCTAAACACGAGAGCTAACCTTATCTTGAAATTGTACCATTTTGTCAGTTATGAAGGAATATTCAGCCTCACGTATCTCCCGTTCAAATTCAACTCCTTTTGAAGCTGCTAACTACAATGTTTTCAAATAAAGTGAAAATCTTATCACAAATGAAGAACCCCTTTTGTGCAGTAAAAAGTAATACAAAGGAAGAAAAAAATATATATACAGGCTGAAAAAAGAGGGAAAAATGAGAGGGAAAATATAAATAAACAAAAACACATCCTGCACAACCTACATCAACTGGCAGATATAACTCACTTGTTTTAGGAATGTTCCAGTCTGATGGGAATTGGATATCCTCCTGCTGAGTTCTTTAAAAAAAAAATAAAATGAAGAGGCATTTCAATGATACTCATTCCAAGGGATGAAGAAAGCAAGATAAATCTCATGCAGATTGATCAAGTTGTCTTTAATTACCATTCAAATATTACATTGCTCCAAAGTAAGCAATAAATGGATGGTATGTTTATCTATCATATACAGAACTTGAATCTTTAGTGAAAAAACACTTCCTAAATGAATGTTTTCAAAATTAATGCATTTGGGAATAAGCACAATCACCATTCATGTAAGATCCTTTGATATGGGTTGGAACTGTGAGGAGTTATCATAAGTTATTGTAAAGTTGAAGGAAGTCCAGATGATTTACTGGCGAAGGTAATGCATTGTGAGAACATATGACACTAAAAGCAGCTTGTCAAGGAAGTAATAAATGAGTGAATGATTCAGTTAACCCACCTTAAAAACAGTGGGACACATATCACAGAACTTAAATAGACATCAATCACCAATGTCAGATTGTGGCATGGACATAATTATGCGCGGGGTGTCACACATCAACAGTTGAACACCCAATCAGGGTGTTTATGCTTTATATTAGGGAACCAAACTTATAACTGAATTGGGAGCAAGTATAAAAATTGAACTGCACTCTTCAAGGACCAAGAAACCATATTTTATATTATTTTGCTGCATTTGTCAAACATGTTGTATGGCTGCTTCATTCTGCCCTCAACTCTTAGGATACAAAGAGAAGTTGGATGCTTTATCAATTCAGCAATGAAATCAAGGTATGAGCCATAGCCTATTCAGGTACTATTATCCCCTCATAGACCCTAAGATCACATGCAGACGCCAATTGTAGCCCACCTATGATTTGCATAGACAACAGCTATTAACCTGTGTCAAACCCTACATTCATAAGATCAGATTCAATGTATCAACAGTCTTAGTTTCTTATCAAGCAACTAGACAATAATCTCTCAAGAGATCATTAAACCATACACATATCCTAATTAATTACTAAGATAAGTGCATGTACGCAGAGCTATCATTTTGGGGGCTGAAGAAGAGAGTACCGAAAAGCATACCTTCATTGGCCACTTCTTTCAACTCTATTTGTTGGCGGAGCTCTGCTACCTGATCAGCCTAGCCCACAAAAGCAGAAAAAAATAAAAACATATAGTTTTACATTTGTGTATTCATGAGTGTGAATGAAATTTCATAGTTAACTTATCGATGCATTACTGATGACAATATGCGTATATCTCATTAGTAAATTGCAGTGATTGCACCACTAAAATATATGAAGAACTAGAAAATCTTGAACCACAATACAGTACAGTAGTTCATCAACTCTAAATTTGTCAAAGCAATAGCATGCTAATAAAATTATACTACCAACAATCCAAAGTAGAATCTACGGTAATGACAAAAATATATTGCTCTAAGATTTCTAAAACTCTATATGACAAAATTCAAGTTCGCATATATCGTTCAAGGACCAGCACAACAAAAGCACTCCAAGGAACCATTTTTGTTTCCTTTGTCCCTTTTTTTTTAACTTAACCTTTCCAAATACATTAAACAATACTGTCAGGTTCAGAAAGTGGCAAACTTAATTGGAAAGCATTTACCAAAAGTCAAAGAGCATTGTAAAGATAAAGAAGGTTATGTATTTCATACATTGACAAACAAACAATGTACTTTAAAACATAGAAGACTATGTATTTGACAGTAAGACGTGTGCAATGTACTTTATAACACATTTCAGAAAAAAAGTTATTGTCCAGGAAGATAATATATAAGGCAAAGTTAACAGAATACGGAAGGTGGTGGATAGGATCAACACAACTATCTAATTAGAAACATATCATACCTCTAATTCAAGTTTCTTCTGTGCAGCAGCAAGGGATCTTGCAAGATCAGCATTCGCAGTCTGCAACCAGCATTAATCTTTATAAACCACAAATTAACCCTCAATAGCCATGTGGCAAAAGCTTAAAGTAGAAAGCATTTAGTGCTGGATATAGCACACAATCAAAAAATTGATGACACCATCCAAATAATATGTAGACCAGCCATCTAAACAGACTGCAGTACCTCCAGTTTAGCCACTCGTGTAAGGGCTTCCATTCTAGTATTATTATGTCTCTGCTTTTCCAACTCAACAGCTTCCATGGTCTCCATCATAGTTGTTTGAAGCTCTGAAGCCTGATGCAAATACGAAGATAATGTTAACTCTTACCAATAATCCTAGACAATCAAAGATAAACCCATGAAAGTTAAGAAAATACCACAAGCTTGTGAGCTTGGGTCATATTAAGTGAGCCATAAACAAGTTAAAGAAATGATATATGAACAAAATTACAAGATCACTGCCACTTGCAAACTTGTTTTATGTGAATCTTAATGACAATAATCCAAAATGAATAAGCATGTCCCTGAAATCATTAAACCAAGAAACAGAAGAAAGAGGAGATATTTAACCCTTGGAATAAGAGGATTTTGTTGATTTTCACATGTTTAAAATTCCATGATACTATCTGTACATACAAAACTGCTTCAAGGCCAAACTGACAACCTATAGATTTGCTCCCTTCAAGCTTTTAAATCCAAAACGAAATTTCAATAGTGAGCTTTTTCCTTTCAACCATGCAGATAACCTAAAGGGGAGAAGGAAGATAAATAGAAAAGGAAAGCAGCAATCACTACAGCTTCTTATTCAAAGGAAATAGTGAATAACGAATGAGTATATATTCCATGAGCGTTTGCGGCCAGGTTGGTTGGAATTTCTCAGCATTTAAATACCGAAGATCAAGCTGAACGCAAGTCCAAAGAAACTTTCATCCTAAGTCTCAAACTTACCAAAAGCCCAGTTACGTTACATCATTTTGGAAAACCACGAATGCTTGGATCAGAAAGGCAGAACACTTTTACCACATCAGACACATCTTGGGTGCTAGGGAGAGGACTTGGCAAGTTCTTAGGTCCTATTCTTGAGACTCTCCAGCATCTGACAAAGCTACGCATTTTCACAATCACAATATAGAAAAGTCAAATTTATCAGGATCAAGTTTGAGATTAGGAGGAGAGCCTTGTCTTTTTCTTTCGGACTCAACTTTCTACCCAACAAAATGCAGTAGTAAACGCTTGTATATAGCTTTCAAAGATCTGGTTAAATAATGGAAATGTTAAGTTCCAGTATTAAGCCAATTTGACTACACTGATTTTTGAGTAATAGAGGAATCTAAAACATGTTTCATAACTCATAGATGTACCCAAAAATTTATAAAATTGCCTCAAACGAAAAATAATTATATAATAAATGAGGAAAAATGTTATTAAGTTGTTCATCCTAGATTTACCATGGTTTCTTCAAACATACAGTTCTTCACTTCAAATTATTTGATTAATAGGTTCAAAATTCAAATATTGCATAACATGATCCCAATCAATCTCATCAACGCCAATAATGGTAAGAATGATATTAAGAGATATGAAACATCTGTTTTTCATAATTATGCATATAATTCAAAACAAATAATGCAGTATTTTCTCAGTCATCAAAGCAAAACATGATCTTGAAAAATCTCATCATCAAATAAAAACCTAATAGTAGTGGGAATGCTGATAATAATTAAAGCTCTGACAGTATTACCTCTTTTGCTTGTTGTTTTGCTCTTTCTTCAAGTATTTTCTCCAAGCTCTGCTTCTCACCCTCCAATCTAGCAACCATATTTTCGCGCTCTTTAATGGCCTCTGCAGCTTTAGCTGCTGCTTTCTCAGCCAAAATCTTCTCCCTTCTCTTCCTCCTTTCCTCCCTCTCTCGTTCACTTTCAGACTCAGATGATGAACCCGAATCTGAGTCAGAATCCAACCCATCATCACTTGTAGAAGAAGAACCTCTCTTAGAATCATTTGACACAGAAGTTCTAGATCCTGCATTGGATTTACTGTTCCCTCTCATCATACTCATCTTTTCATCAACATCATTCATTCCAATCTTCGCATCAGACAATGCATCAACTTTTCCTAATACTGGCATCATGTCTAACGGGCGACTCTTCTTTACATCATCATTTTCTTCATTTCCCTTATCTTTAGGTTTCACATCTTGCCCTCCCAAATTCTTCCTATCAGTGTGCACATCAACACTCAAAGACCCACCTGAAGAGACAGACTCTTCCCCATCATTTGGCTTCTTTCCACGATTTATCTTGTTTCCCAATGCAATATCTGACCTCCGTGGAGACTTAACCACACCACTGTTAGTAACCTTCCTATTCCTATTTCCCAAACTGCTTCCTTGCCTCCTCTCATCCTTTCTAGGACGCCCCAAACTCGACGCCTTATTAGGTGTAGCAAGCAGTTCGGTCCAGTCACTATCAGTGAGCGAAGACTTAGATTTTGAACTACTAAACGAATTATTTCTATTAAGATCGTTAACATTAGGATCACTCACTACTTTGCCTCTATAATCATTATTTTCTATTGGTTTCTTCTTCAATTGATCCTTCAACGACACAGAACCACTGGTTTTATTGGGGGTATCGAATTTCGCATCATCAGATGGAGGCTTCTCACCCTTGCCAAGCGATTCCGCCGCTTGTTGATCGATCTAAACCGTTGATTAAGTAAATTCAATGTAAAGAACAGAAATGTAAATTTCAAGAAATGGTAGCCGAAAGAAACTGCTTTCTCTGTAGACAAACACAGCGAATGTAAAATGAGAAATGAGAAAGAGAGAAATCTGACCTGTTGAAGAAGAGTTTCCGCGACTCTGAGTTTGTTGGAGATCCAATTCGCCATTCCAATTCCAGATTTATTAAATATTCTTTACGAAATCCGAACGAAAAAGAATGTCCATTAATAATTTCAAATGTGAATTCGGCGTAACCAACGATTGCCTTTTATTTTTCTCTTTCTTCCACTCAACGAACAACGGTGAGCTCAAGGAGACGGAAGAGGGTGCAGAGTATCTGCTAGAGTCACAGCGATGTATTGGACTCAGGAGTAATTTTACTAATTTTATTTTTTGAAATAAGATAGAAAATGAAAATAAAATACAATTAAAAAAAAATTCCGAAACACTTTAATCAACAAATAATCAGGTTTCTGGATTAATAATCACGTTTATTATATTCATGAGACATGGATCCTTTATTAATTTATCTATTTTTTTAATATTATAAATATTTTATAAATTTGGATGGTGATCGATATAGAGATGACAAAAATTCTAATCCGATCAACATATCTCTAAAATCATAGTTGTATTTCAATAAAAAAAAAATTTATTACATTCATATAAATATTTGATTTTTATATAAATATTTTAAATTTAAATATTCAAATATTTAGATATTTAAAAAAAATAAAATTTTAAAATATAAAAATATAAACCCAATTTTCCTTGACATAATTAAAGATCTGTACAATAATCATTTCAAAAGTACTAAAAATATAAAACTACATTAATAATTTAGCATTTCTAAAATTTATTTTTAAAAAAAGAATAAAAAATAGGCCAAAATAGATTTCTGATAAAATACATACATAACTTACAAAATATAATATTTTTTTACGGAGAATTAATATTAAATAAATTATTTTTATTATTTATAATTTATTAATTTTTTATAATACAGTTTTATTCGATTTTTTTTATCACTTCTAAATCTGCATAAATATTTTTTAAAATTTTATCATATTTATATTTTAATTAAATATAATATAAATATTTTTAAATTTGATTTATTGGAATTTTTTTTTTAATTACGATTTGCATTCAGATATTTTTGGCAACCCTGAATCATTGGCACGCTTGCGTTTGGATAGAAGTCAACCATTTTATTTTATTAATCGGATTTTTAAGGTAATAGACAGTCAAATTAATTTGACGAAGTCTAAGAACACATTGTCAATTCTTCCTATCCTACCAAAGACTAATAAAAAATTAAAAATAAGAAACTTGAACTAACAAACAAGTGTGATGAAAAATAAATTGAAAACATCAACTCTTAATGCAAATAATTATTTTCTTTTTTCAATTAATTCTCTTCTGTTGCCTGAAATGGGTGTTATATATACACGCACGCAAGATGTATAGTTGGATGATTCCATCTCGTAAAAGACGGTTGTTTTGCGTTTATTCTAAATTCGATCAATTAGAAATGTATTTTTTATAAGAGTATGGTACAATTATGAATTTTATCTTAATTCTTCTTCTTATGTAACAGTTATTTTGTGTCTGATTGGGATTCGATAGACTAGAGTTTTTTATGTATAAAAAAAAAGGTGTTATATATACATAATTTTTTGAAAGATGACAATTTAGGGCACATTGTTCATACTTGAATCCAAAATTATTTGAACTGTTCGAATTTAATACTGTTTATGTGCAATAATATTATTTATTTTAAAAAACTCACGTAATAAGATAGTAAATAAATTATTATGTATTTATTCGTTAATAATTTATACAAAATTTAAATTTATTGATTATTTTTTATTATATAATAAATACATGCTTATATCAATTGATATATATTTTTGAATAATTTTTTAAAATAAATAGCATTATTTTATTATGTGTACGTTACCATTTATCCATGTATTTATTATAAATAATATTAAAATTACAATTTTTTTTGTACAAATTCATATAATAGAGTAAAATTAATTAATAAAAATATAAAAATAATATAATTAATAATAATTAATAGCTGTACTCTTAAATTTATTAAAAAAAAGTTTAACTCTCTAATATTATTCATTTATCTTTCTTCTTTGTCTAATTCTAATTCGCCTCCTCTCCAATATTAAAAAAAAGTAAGCTACCTGTTTTATACGACACCTTTTTTGGTAAAGCAAGTTACTTTTTTATAGGACACAAATTTGTTCCAATACCTTTGAGAATTCTTTAGAGAAAAATTATAAATCGCATATTTTTTATTTAGGGATGTTTTCAATTATTTTATTAAGAAAAATATTTTTGTTATTTTTAAAAATTGATGTTTAGATATTATTATTAGTTAAATAAGTTCGTATTGATATTTGATAAGAGTTTTAAGAAGTTTTGGATGAATTTAGTTAAGTTTTAAAAAAATTGTATTAAGATCTCAATCACACACTTAAGATTTCGAGATAAATTCCTATTAATCAGAATAAAATTTTGATAGACGGTTGATTTCTATTAAAAGAGGATAAAAGACAATCGTATAGGAAAAAACAGAAATAAAATCGTACTCCAAATAGATGAGAGATAAAACAATATTAAAAATAGACTATGAACTTAAATAATATTTTTTTCTAAAAGATTTGAATGATATTTTATAATATATCAATACTTTTATCTTATGTGTCGATATTCAAATCAAAAAATATTTTTTTTAGAAGGTATCAATACTCGAACTAAAGGTATTGATATCCAAACTAAATGTGTCGATACATTTGAGAAAGTATCGATACTTTTTGATGAAAATCAAGCAAGAAACGATATCTAACTCATGAAAAGATTATTTTATCTATTTTTTATATTTTACCATCTTTTTTTTTTTGTTTTCAAGGTTAAATCAATTGTTTTTCCGATCATTAATATTTATTAATAATTTTAAGCAGCTAAATCTCTCTTATTTTGCATTCGTTCTTGCTTTCCTCTTGGGCTGCATATGGGTTCATTTTTCACAGTGAACCTGAATTCCTTTTCTTTCAATTTCTTTCATATTTAATCGATTAAATTTCTGTTTCTTACTATAAGACACAAATACTAGACATCCTCTATATCCTATAAGTGCTATTTCGTCGATTTAACTAGAGAATTGCTTTTGGGATTTTATCAAATTGAGACATGAAAGCTTTCTAGAATTAAATTAAACCTTTTCAGTAAGTTTATAAGCATTTTAAGTACTCAATTTTATAATTTATTAATGAATTGAAGTATTAGGGTTTCTTATCCATTCGTTAGTTTTAATTTCGATTGTAGAAATTTGAATTTTATTACATTATTTAAAGTGTAAAATATGTTTAATAAAGATTAGATTATTGAAATTATGAAATTAGGACTTCGTGTAAAATGAGTTATAAATATGTCTACTGTGTATTGATGATTTTGTATAATAAGAATAATTGAATTTGAATTGGATTAATATAGATCAAATTGAATGCGTTGAGTATAAGTTTATGAGAAAGTGGAATGAGTTATACATAAACCCCTAGAACTATCAATTAGATAACGAGTCACCTACACATTATATATTATATGTGTAACGATCCGTATCTCACCCCGAGGGTATAATTGTCAATTCTACTTCTCCCGTCATACTTTTGCATCTATTTCATGTTTCACGGGGCTATGAGTGTAACCCTAGGCTCGTGTGGAGTCTGTTGATGTGAGAATTCAAATTCTGGTAGGTTCGGTCGACCGAATGGGAGATTCGTTCGA